>JAJOOO010000317.1:0-141380 GCA_029582685.1 Solanum piurae | reverse complement strand
TTTCAGTGTTACTGTATGATAGTATCATCCCATAAGGATGTTATTTCCTTCTATTTGTGTTTATATTTACTCTATTTTGCTATTATGTATTCCCCTGTTAAGACTTGGCCATGTTAGTTTTAACTAGTTCCCTTAGGAAAATTTTGGAAGCATGTGGTATATGTTAACCAATTCTTATTTTTATTTGTTGTTTATAACCTCTCTAGTTATCACTCTTCTTTGTTGTGTTATTCCATGCTAGGGATATTATGATTTATGCTTTGTTAGTTCTTATGTTTAGACAAATGTGCATATTGTTCCTATATTCCTCTAATCACTGAAGGGTACCGTAATGAACAATTTTATCTTTGTTTCTCCATCTTTGTCATTTTGTATGTGTGTCATTAGTCAGCATAATTATTTAAGTGCTATTGTGCTCTCTTTACTCTTCTTTTAAAATTATTATTGTCCATGTGCCACTGTACGATTCTCTCGAATGGAATTATGCGTTAATTTGCACTTCCTTGGGTAAAAAAAAAATTAAAATAAATAAATTCATATATATGTGCTACTGTTGATGTTGCAATTTGTTCATTAATCTCGTCATTGTTAATTTGGTTCATTTGGTTTTCTTTGGGGTTGTATGTTTCGGTCTAATTTGGATTCCTTTAAGTGACTTTTTCATTATAACTAAATCCCGTCTCATTTGTTTTGTTATTTCGAATACTAATGTTGCCTCTTTTGTTTGTTATATGAATCCCTTCCGAGTCCGTGGTGGACTCCTTTCCTTACATTTTCCTATTGGGCCTTGGAGGCCCAATTCCACCTTTATCAAGTCAGTCAGCTATAAAAGTCGATGAACAGGTTCCGAAGTAGAAGGAAGCAACAAATCGAGAAATTGAGAAGATTGGGCCAAAGGCCCACTCTTAATTCCAAAATAAATTGTATTTTGTTATTTTGGGTCTAAGCCCATTTATTTACTATACTTGTTAGTTCTTAGGACAGGTGGAAGAATTGGGCCTAAGGCCCAAAATGAGATTAGGCCCAAGTACTGGCCCAGGCGGACAAAAAACCAGACTTGGGCCCATTCTTCTTATTTATGTTTCTATATTTGCTCACTTATCATTATTTGTGTACTTGTCTGTTTAATTATTTTAAGGTCGTTACAATTTGATTTCCCAAAGGATAGCCATTCCGAATCAATTTTCTAAATAACTAAGTAAGAATTCATTTTCCTCGACTTTAAAACATATTTGCAAAGATAATTTACTTAATTAGTATCTTAATATTTCCCTTGAGATTACTTTAAGCTTTCAAAATTATTTACTCTTCCAACTTAATTAAGCATGTCTACATATTAGTCAAATAATAAATTGTCGGATAACCGCATTAGCGGATGTTCTAGGTGCCTTAAAAACCTTCCTAGAACATTAATAGGAACCTCGAACCCCTCTTTAAATATTTTCAATCGATTTCCCTGTTTTAGTCTTTTGAAAAATAAGTTTTCTTGATTTTTCTTAAAAATTAAGTGGCGACTCTTAAACCAGTCTAAATTACATTTTCCTAATAAAACACCCATCAATTTGAAAACCAACAATATTGCAGAAGATCCAATGCATTCAATACCCACTTGAATTGATAATTTAATTGAATGAATTGCAACTTAATAACCTAATATCTATATATTGATTAGAAATTTTCATCCACAGAATTGAGTATACATGCACTCTCGTTCTTCGCTCAATGCACGCCGCAGGTTAGTTTTCTTTTTGCTCCTCTTTATTTTATTTTTTTCTAAATTAATTATGTATTAAAACTAATAACTCCCACTAACCTATTTTATTAATTCAAACTCAGCCCACTATTATTAAAAATAATCAAATTACCCGCAAATTAATTAACTATAGTTAAATGAGTATTCAAAAATATCAAAAATGACCTTTCGCGTCCGGGTCATTATACTACACCCTGGGCGGGACTGACACTCGAGAACCATTGCTTGCCCCAAGCGAACCCTTGGCCTGACTCACTACTCAGCGGAAGACTTAAAGATTAATATAAAGATTTAATGCATCTTTATTCAACTGGTCTAAAAGATAACTTAGAACATTTAAAGATAAAACATTCAACTTAGCCAAAGTGGCCACTCAAGTCTTAACATAAGAAATAACAACGTAAAGACCATAAGAAATAACAACGTAAAGACAAATGAACTACTAACTGTCTATTAAGCCTCTAACAACTGAGATAGATGTCGGGACAAGACCCACGACATCCTAATGAACTAACTAATCAAAGCAATAAAAGGGAATCCTCCGGAAACAAGGAGGCTCACCAACTGACTCTGAGTGCTCAACTGGATCAACGAGGTGTTAGATGCTGATCCTGGTTACCTGTATCTGCATCATAAAATGATGCAGGCCAAATGACATCAGTATATTGAATGTACGAGCATGCGAGGGGAAAACTAAACATGACATAAGCTTGAAAGGAATCTGAAAAGAACACTTATCTTAGCTTTACTCAACTCATGGATACTCAACTCAAATGCAAGGTAAAACAACAATAAAGGTGCAGTTTATACAAAGCATTTAAAACAGTAGGTGACAACTCAATGTATTAAAGAACTATAATAACAACTCAGTTTACATATAAAGTAATATAATACTGTGGGAGTTTCTCTAACCGACAACCATCACTATGAGCTAAAGTGATGATACAACGTCTCGCCCACGCTGCCAGAACTGTCCTATAACTTGCCGTGATATAGAACGCTTCAACTAAGTGGATCCACTAGTCTATGCTAAAAAGCACAAAGGAATCATCTAAAAAGTATGATCCTTTCTACCCATGATGGCTATATGGTTTATGGAGACTTGAGTTATTATGAACTCGCCTCCATATCGGTGCTCAATTCTACTGCCAAAATAAACTAAGCTCATATGTTTTAAAAACAAAACTCTTTCTGTGATTTGAGGTAATTGTTTTATTGAGAAAATATATTTGACTCGTTTAGAGTCGCCACTTAAATTTAAAAGTAAAATTAAGAAAACTGTTGTTTTCAAAAGACTAAAACAGAAAATCTAATGAAAACTTAAAAAGGGTTCGAGGTTCTTATTAGCATTTCGGGAAGGGTTTGAAAGCACCCGAAATACCCGCTAATACACGGTTATCCGTCAATTAATTATTTGGCTACATTTATTTGACTTAATTCGAATTGAACAAATTTTAATTAGGACCGAGAAAGGGGAAATATTAAGATTTTATCAAAATGAAATATTTTGTAAACTTATTTATATATCTATTTATTTTTTAAATCAAGTAAAAGATGAATAATTTAGTTAAATAATTAATTCAAAATGGGTGTCTTTTGGGGATTTTGAATCTTTCAAACCTTAAGATTAAGTAGCAGATATTGATAAGTAAATAAACATGATAAAAGCAAAGGGGGAAAGAGACTTGGGCCCAAATATGGTTTTCCTATCTGCATGGGCCAGTATTTGGGCCCATTTTCATTTTGAGCCTTTGGCCCATTTAAGTCACCTGCACCTGTCCTAAACTAACATGAAAGAGTGTTTTTTCTTTGGGCCTTAGGCCCAATTCTTTCACCTGTCCTAACCTGTCCTAAAGTTCTAACAGAAATAATAATAATAATTAAATGGGCTTAGGCCCAATAAATGACAAAATACAAATTTCTTTTGTAAAGATTAGGCATTTGGCCAAATATTTTCGATCTTCCGATCTTCCGATCTGTTTCATATTATTTCCGCTCCGAGACCTGTACATCGATTTTAATGGGCTGATAGACTCAATGGAAGGGCATTTGAGCCTTTACGGTTCTCTCTAAATGCAAGAGGAATGTGATTGGAGTTCATGAAGAACTCGGGAAGATTTCACATGCAACAAAGAGACGACCAAGGGTTAGAATAGAGGCAAAATTCCAACAAAACGATAATCAAATAATTGACCCAAGATGTAGATAAACACAAAAGTTACTTTGGGAAATAAGAACATAGTCACGAAGACTAATACGCCTCTTAACAGAAAGATTAAGAATTCATAACTAAAGCGAAAGATATAATTACAACGACTAATTAAAACCAAGACGGACCAATTAATTTAAGAGACTTATCAACTAAGTAACAAAAAATGACATCAACTAAGTGAACTGAAGCATTGTCAATCAATGAACTAAATAAATAAAATTAAGAGTTGCATACAACTATATAAGGGCAAGAAAGCTAAGAAAAGAAATACTTAAGCAATCTGGATAGAATTTTCAAATCCACAGTTTCATAATAAATAATTGAAGGGATGCAAATCTTACCATTCTCGGCAATTAATGAAGAGGCAAAAATAAAATATAATACTTATTAAACTATAGCATATTCTAAATAAGAAAGTAACATGCCGACTTAAGATTAATATACAACGCAAGAGAAGGAGAAATTGCAAACTGATCACAGAATCTTAAAAAAAAGGGAAGTTTGAACGAAATAGTATTCGAGACCATGTAATTAGACCTATTAAATTCGGTTTAAAAAAATGAATCATGAAAGAAAATCTCTTTGAATAATAACAACAAAACAATCATAGAGCACTTTTATTTGACAATTGAATAAACGACGACTTAGCTCCCGATTTCAGCTAGCTAAACAGGACCCAAACTATTATTTTCAGCCCATTACCTTCACTACAGAACCCAAACTAAACATCAGACAACCACAATAATGAAACAAAGTTAAATAGATATCAAGTCCTTTTGGAAACTAAACAGGCTCCCATTTATTTTAGTGAACACATTTAAGTTGGGAAGTAACGGAAACACGAAAGTAAGCTTAAATAAATATACACTCTGATTCGCACATTTGACTTAAAAGCAGAGAAAGAATGACGTGATGCCAGACACTGATTACTGATACAAATTCAAGAGAGTAAACTACGACTGAAGAAACATCCCAAAACTGATTCACAAATATGATATGAAAAACTTATAAACCAGGAACGGCAACAAACAAGAAACAACCTCCCAAACATCCAAGTATACACATTTGCATCACGCAAAACGAGAGATACAGAGAAGGGGAAGTTATATACCTTTTCGAAAGCAGCAAACTGGGATACCAACGAGCAGAGTAGGATCTTCCCAAGACCACTATACGATTCCAAGAAATCTAGCAAATCTCAGTGATTCACGAACAAGAAAGAACGTATATATTTAAGGTGTATTTCTTATATGACTGTTGCAGCTTAATAATTCTTTTTCTCTATAAGTTTTTGCCTAAAACTCTAACCCCTAACGATGGAGGAAGGGGAGGTATTTATAAAGGAAATACTAGGGTCGATTTGGAGGGGGGGGGGGAAATGAAGAATTTCGGATAGGAACAGGGCAAAAATCAAAAATCCCCAAACCTATTCCGAATTCAAAAATATTTCTTTCCAAGGACGAGCAAAGTTGTTGTACGAAGAAATCCAAATTTCCAGCCGAAATCCAAAAGTTGGAATGGACGTAAGCGGCTCTGATTAAACCAATCGTCCTTGCGCTCGACATGGTGTCTATCCACGTGAGTCAAGGATGACGAATATGACTGCTAGGACTGAGCGAACCGACTCTCCTGTTGTACGACCTCATTAGTAAAGCAAAAAGTGGAAGACGACGAAAATAAATTAGACACCGTGTGCTTAAATCAAACGTTAGAGTTGCTTTCTGTGAACTCGCCCTTGCGTGATGAAGCTAAGGCGCATTCGGGGTCGTTCACGCGCTGTTGGATTGACGCCGTGAAGAATACGAACACACAGGGGTCGGGTATGCTGTACTGTACGGTGTTGGTTGTTTTTTTTATTTTTCTTTTTGGAATGGGTCGGTTGTATTGGAGAATGGGGATTGTTGAGCTTCTGATGTTATTGATGGTGGGCTGGGTCAGGAGGTGTTGGGCTGAAGCGGTGGGCTAGGAATAAAAGGCCCAAATGTGGTCCTTTAAGTGGGTTATTTGGTGGGCTGCTGGAAGGGTGAATGGGATATTTGGAGATTGGATTTACAGTAAGGTAGCCAAATGAATTGAACCAAATCAAATCGCGATTGGTCAATCGAAACTACAAACTTAGCCAAATCGATTTTAATTTGCGAATTCCGCTAAAATTTAGACAAGATGAATTATCTAATTAGTTAACAAACTTCTTAATTTTAACGACATTAATTAATTTAACTAAAACATAATTAAATTAGATGCAAATTAATCAACTCGAAATTACAACTATAACTTAGACCAAACTATATTAATAAAATATTTAACTTGAAATGTGAAATCTTTTGGGATGATTATTAAATATTTATAAAAACATACTAATAATATATATAATTATATAAAACAGATTTATTATTCAAAAGTTATAAAATTTACAAGGTTATTTTAAAACTTGAAAATTGTAACCGTAACTTTAACTAAAGTGAATTAATAAAACACTTAACTAAAATGTAGCGTCTTTGGAGATGATTTTATAAAATATACTAATTAGGTAGAAACATATTTATTATCTAAAATGTCGTAGAAATGACTAAAAATCATCAAAGCCTATAAAACATTTCAATTTTTTATAAAACTAATTATTTCAAATCGTTTGAAATTAAGAAGTTTGAAAATAAATTTCTATCGTGGAGGGTCAAAATTGGGTGTCTACAACTGTCCCTCGTTTAACTTGTATTGATGAAATAAATTCGAGAAAAAATGAAATTGACAAATCAAATTTTGATCCACCACATCCTCATCTTTTCTAATAACGATTTTTGGCGCGGACTTTAAGAATTACGGCCGAACCCCGAAAATGTGTTTCCTACATATCTCAGGCTATATGAGAATTCAGGCCACTTGTAGTTCGATACGCTTGATTTGACGCACGATTTGAAAGAATTCAAAAGTCATTCCGGTATCGAATTATGAAGAGATCGGAATGCTCGAGAATAAGCTTTGAGAGTGAATATTGGAGCACAACCGAGTTTTCAACATTGATCCCGCCTACATATCCCCCAACTTAGGGAATCAGGCTGCTTGTAGTTTGACTCAATCGGTTGAAAAGAAAATCTATTATGCAAGATAACCTTTGGTTCTGGAAAAGCGATAAAGTAAGTCGAGTATGAAAAGGAGGCTTGCAAACTCTTAGCCATGAATGTGGCGCGCTTCTCACCCATAATTAAGAACTTACACGGACATAATTTTCCAATTTCTTGGTGCATTGTCACTCAGATTAGAAAGTTGCTTCCAGTAGAGACCAAAATCTTCGGATGCGAAACTGAAACTGACAGACCCAAAGATAAACCCACATGCCTTCTGTTAGGGGTGTGGTTTGATTGTGGTGGAAGTTGCTCCTCGGCTCGCGTCCTAAGAGTTTGACACTCACTTTCGGACTATGTCCCAGTTCGCTGCTAAGAAAAAGTTCCACATTGTGCTGCATTCTTGTTGATGTCGTCCGTACCTGTGGTTTGTTTTGAGAATTCATCCTCTCGGATGCTCTCGATAAAGACTAAGATAAAACTCATTAGCATAAAAATGCGATTCAAATGGAGAGATAATGTCTTTTACCGTATTGACACTTAATATCTCTCCTTGAACATTGACGTCAACTTCATCGGCTTTGACGTAAAGCAAATAAAGCTTGTGTCTCATATTTTCATTATAATCTTCAGTGTACTCTTTCTTTGATGTCGAAGCAATAAAATAGGTTGATATAATATACTGACAGTTCTCTTGATGTCGTTGTTGATGGTTCTCTTGATGTCGTTGTTGATGGTTCTCTTGATGTCGTTTTTGTAAAGAAAATGATGCAACTGATGTTGATCTTCTTTTGATGGGTGAATCTTTCTCGCGATGCATGAATCTCTTTCTCGCGATGCATGAATCTCTTTCCTGCGATGCATGACCTTTTCCCAAGGATGCATAAATCTTTTTCCGCAATGCATGACATTTTCCCCGCTATGCATGAATCTCTTCCCGCGATGCATGAATCTTGTCTCGCAATGCGTGAATCTTCTTTTGAAATGCATAAACCTTGTCTCGCAATGCATGAATCTTCTCTTTCAATGCGTGAATTCTTTCTCCTGCGATGCATGAATTTTTTCCCGCAATGCAGGACTCTTTTCTCGCAATGCATGACATTTTCCCCGCAATGCATAATTTCCTTCTTTTGCTATGCATGACTTATTTCTCGCAGTGCATGACATTTTTTCCGCAATACATGATTTCCTTCTCTTGCTATGCATGACTTCTCTCTCCTGCAATGCATGAATATTTTGATGATGCCTCCCTGATACCGAACGAAGATAATGCTTCGTCGAGCAACATAGGTGATCTTCTGGGTATCTTTTGGATGACGGTATCGTCTCAATCGATAATATTAATAAAAATGATCCTCGGAGTAGTGGTATCATCTCATTTGACGATACGATATAAATGACTCTCCGAGCAGTGGTATCGTCTCATTCGACAATACGATATAAATAACCTTCAGGGTAAGAATATTATCATATCTGATAATATAATGCAAATGAACATCTTCTAGGTATCTTTAGTTTCTAGAAAATAATAATATTGCTTTCTTCGTGGGTTTCGTTTGTTCCATCTTCGAACATAGTTGCAATGTTCATTTATGATCCTCGCTTTGCTGAGAATTTGAATGAAATAATGCTACTCATATTCTCAATTCTTTGGTATAAGAAGCATAAAACTTTTCCTGCATCCATAGAAAAATTGTTAGTTTAAAATGAACTGATCTGTGTCGATCTCTTCAGTTGTCTGCTCCTTGTTTGACTATCTCCGATTAAATTCTCCGATCTCCCGTTTCTTGATAGATAAGAAAAAATATTTTTATGCATACCAAATGGAACATGAAATAATTATTTTTTAAGAAAACTAGATTTTCAAAAGTAATATTTGGAAAGGTCACTGCCAAGAGTCATGTCACGTCAAGCTTAGTGAACGTTTTTGAAGTTGATGTCTCGAGGTCTATCTGATTATTTGTTGGAAAGCACTTAAAGTTGCTCTAAACTTCCGATGAACCTTAATGAAATTTTTGAGGTCATCCTCAAAAAAATTTGTCCCAGTTAACTGCCTTGGCTTATCTTTAACCATTGGTGAGAAAATTACGAAATTTTTGAAATCCTCTAAAAAATTATGTCCCAGTTACAAATCTCAAAGTAACTATAGTCTCGACTTTGTTGGAGACGTCTTCTTCTTGAGAATTTTTGAGTCCCTCTCAAAAAATTTGTCCCAGTTTCTATTGTAAAGGAAAAATAGAAATCTTACGGGAGATATGACCGAGCCCTTGTTGCACCTACGTATCCCGTTGATATAGGAATCAGGTCAAACGTAGTTCCTCCTTGAGGATTAACAAAGATAAGAAAAATTACAAAGAAACCGACCGAGGCCGACATAGGCCGCATACGTATCTCATTCTTGAGAATTCAGGTCGAACGTAGTTCTAGTACAAAAGAAACATTAAAAAAGGATAAAGGGGTGACCGAGGCCGACATAGGCCGCCTACGTATCTCATTCTTGAGAATTCAGGTCAGACGTAGTTCATTACGAAAAAAACATTAAAAAAAGATAAAAGGGTGACCGAGGCCGACATAGGCCGCCTACGCATCTCATTCTTGAGAATTCAGGTCAGACGTAGTTCATTACATAGGGATAGATTTTAAACAAAGCAATTACAAGCGAATAGAACGATTACAAGGAAATAACACAAATACAAACTAAAGCTTCACACATAGTATCTCTTGACAACATCTGAGTTGATCGGTTTCGGCCATTCGGTGCCATCCATCTCCGACAGGACCAAGGCACCTCCAGATAACACTTTGCGAACCATGTAGGGTCCTTGCCAATTTGGTGCAAATTTTCCTTTGTACTCATCCTGATGAGGGAAAATGCGTTTGAGAACTAGCTGACCAATTTCAAATATTCTGGATCTTACTTTCTTGTGGAAAGTACGAATTATTCTATGTCGATAAAGTTGACCATGACAAACAACAACCATTCTCTTCTCATCGATCAATGTTAGTTGGTCAATCCGCTTGCGAACCCATTCAGCATCACTCAATTCAGCTTCTAAGATGATTCTCAATGAAGGTATTTCAACTTCTGCAGGTATAACTGCTTATGTTCCATATACTAGTAAATATGGAGCAACTCTAATTGATGTTCTGACGGTCTTTCGGTAACCCAACAAAGCATACGGCAAGATCTCATGCCAACCTCTGCGATTATCAATCATTTCCCTCAAAATCTTCTTTATGTTCTTGTTGGTGGCTTCTACGACTCCATTTATTTGAGGATGATAGGCGGTTGAGTTCCGGTGAGTAATCTTGAATTGTTCACATATCTCTCTCATCAAGTGACTGTTGAGATTCGCTCAGTAATGATGGATTCTGGCACTCCAAACCTACATATCAAATTGTTGCGAACGAAATCAGCTACAACCTTCTTGGTCACCGACTTATACGAAGCTGCTTCCACCCACTTGGTAAAATAGTTAATGGCAACCAAAATGAATCTGTGTCCATTAGAGGCGACTGGCTCTATTGGACCAATGACATCTATGCCCCAAGCTACGAATGGCCAAGGCGAACTCATAGCATTGAGTTCATGAGACGGGACTCGAATCAAATCACCATGCACTTGACATTTATGACATTTCTGTACAAACTTGCAACAATCATGCTCCATAGTCATCCAAAAATAACCAGCCCGAAGGATCTTTCTCGCCAAAGTGAGCCCATTCATGTGAGTACCACAAACTCCGGCATGTATCTGTTCAGAAGCTTTGAAGCTTCATTAGCATCAACGCATCTGAGAAGGCCTAAATCTGGAGTCCTCCTATAAAGGATTTCCCCACTTGCAAAGAAATTGAGGGCCATACGGCGTATCGACTTCTTTTGGTTGAACGTTGTATTCTCAGGATAAGTCCCGGTCTCTAAATATTTCTTGATGTCGAAATACCAAGGCAAACCATCTGATTCTGCTTCAACATGTGAACAATGGACATGCTGCTCTTTTACCTCTATATCCAAGGGATCAATATAACTTGTATCTGGATGTTTAATCATCGAGGTAATGGTGGCAAGAGCATCAGCCAACTCATTCTGTGTCCTGGGAGTGTGTCTGAACTCAATCTTACAGAATCTTTTGCATAACTTATGTATATATTGTACGTACGGTGTGATCTTTGGGTTTTTTTACTGCCCATTCTCCTTGAACTTGATGAATCAACAAATCTGAATCTCCAATAACCAACAACTCATGCACGTTCATATCAATTGCCATCTTCAGATCGAGGATGCAAGCTTCATACTCAGCCATGTTGTTTGTGCAATTAAATTGGAGTTTAGCTTCCATAGGATAGTGTTGACCGGATTCTGATACTAAGACTGCTCTGATACCTTTCCCTTGGTGATTCGCCGCTCCATCAAAGAATACTCTCCAACCAGGGTATGCTTCAGAAATATCTTCACCCACAAATGCAACTTCTTCATCGGGAAAATAAGTCTTGAGCGGTTCATACTCTTCATCAACTGGATTCTCTGCAAGATGATCAGCCAAGGCCTTTGCTTTTATCGCCTTCTGGGTCACATACACAATGTCAGACTCGCTCAGAAGCATTTGCCATTTAGCCAACTTCCCGGTCGGCATTGCTTTCTGGAAAATATACTTCAACGGATCCATTCGGGAGATAAGATATATTGTATAAGAAGACAAATAATGTCTCAACTTCTGAGCAATCCAAGTCAAAGCACAACATGTTCTCTCCAAAAGAGTGTAACGGGCCTCATATGGAGTGAATTTCTTGCTCAAATAATAAATGGCTCGTTCCTTCTTCCCAGTTTCGTCATGTTGACCAAGTACGCATCCAAATGCATTATCTGAGACAGATAGATACAACAACAGTGGACTTCCTTCCCGTGAAGGAACCAACACCGGCGGATTGGACAAATAGTTCTTGATGGCATCAAAAGCAGTTTGCCATTCTCCGATCCACTTGGTCAAAGCATCTTTTTTCAACAACTTGAAGATTGGATCACACACTATGGTGGACTGAGCTATAAATCGACTGATGTAGTTTAACCTTCCCAGAAAACTCATCACCTCTTTTTTGGTCTTCGGAGGAGGTAATTCTTGGATTGCCTTGATCTTGGAAGGGTCAAGCTCAATGCCCCTCCTGCTGACTATAAATCCCAACAGCTTGCCAGCTGGCACTCCAAAAGCACATTTGGCAGGATTTAACTTCAAATTGTATCGACGCAGGCGATCAAAGAACTTTCTCAAGTGAGTCAAGTGGTCCGAACTCTCACGAGATTTGATTATGACATCATCTACGTACACCTCAATCTCTTTATGAATCATATCATGAAAGATAATTGTCATAGCCCTCATATAAGTAGCACCAGCATTTTTGAGACCAAAAGGCATCACCCGATAATGATATACACCCCAAGGCATAATGAATGTTGTCTTTTCTACATCTTCTTCATCCATCAGGATCTGGTGATAGCCCTCATAACAATCCACAAACGACTGCATCCCATGCTTAGTACAGTTATCAATGAGAATATGAATATTTGGCAATGCAAAATTATCTTTCGGGCTAGCTTTGTTGAGATCTCTGTAGTCAACGCAAATTCTGATCTTTCCGTCTTTCTTGGCAACTAGAATAACGTTGGCTAACCAAGTCGGATATTGCATCGCTTCCACTACTTGAGACTCGATCTGTTTGGTAATCTCTTGTTTGATCTTTAAACTCAACTCAGGCTTGAACTTCCGAGTCTTTTATTTTACTGGACTGAAGTTTGGATTAATCGGCAATTTGTGGGACACCATATTCGTGCTCAGCCCCGGCATATCGTAGTAAGACCAGGCAAATACATCAATGTATTCTATAAGCAAACGGACCAGGTCCTTTCTTAGAGCTTCAGTCAGATGGACGCTGATTCTTACTTCTTTAACACATTCCTCATCTCCGAGATTTACAGTTTCGATTTCTTCAAGATTCGGCTTGTGTTGATTCTCGAATTGTCGGAACTCTTCAGCAACATATTTGGGTATCTCATTTTCCTCTTTGTATTCCTCACATTCGTCATCACCTGCCTCATTACGTTCACTCGGCTCATGACATGGCATGACATTGGCAGGTTTTAAATTAATATTACTAAAATCATAAATAGAAAAAGTTAGGAAAGTAAAATATAAATAGATAAGTAAACAAATTTTCGATAAAAGAGGATTTCATTTAAATTGAAAAACAAGCACAAATTTTGGCCATGGCTAAGGGCAATTTCGCCTTCTTTTTTTTTATAAACAACACAAGGGAATTTATAAACTTCAAACAAGTAAAAAATGCATAAAAAGGTGGGTCTTGGGCCTCTTCCGGACTACCACCGACTTTAAAAAGCAAACATAACACATGTCTTTTCTACCAAGCTGAACGAGAAATCAGGAGTGGTGTGGAGGTCCAATTTTGCAATTGCTCCTCAGGTTCTGTATCATGGATGCCCGATGTCCCAGCCTCTTCCTCGATGATCGCATCGATCTCTTCGAAAAAGCCCCAAATTCCTTCCTCGAGACCATCATCATTCACATATCCTCACACCGAGAATGACTGGTACAGATGAGGAGTTGACTTGGACAATGCTTGATCAACACTTTTGTTCTTCATCTCTGCTTCGTCATCTGTTAGAACATATCCCACACCAAACTTTGCTCCTTTGGCGGGGATTTGGATAGGCTCGGCAATTCCTTGAAAAAGCTTCCCCAATCTGAAACCTGGTTTGAAACCGCTCCGGAGCATAACAGTAGCAATCAACTTGTACACAGAAGGCATAAGAGGCTGTGGAGCCAAGTCATCACCGATGGCATTTACCAGCTCCACCATGTAGAAATCACAACCTCGAGAGACATCATCAACGATCGGTGCATACCCATTGGAATGGCTCCCTTCACCATAAATGACCAATTCATGGTCCTTTCAAACAAATTTCATTAGTTGGTGAAGGGTAGAAGACACAGCCCCAACCATGTGGATAAATGGTCTTCCTAGAAGCAAATTGTAACTGGTGTTGATATCCAACACCTGAAACTCCACATTAAAATCCACAGGACCCACTTGAATATCCAAGTTTACCGCACCCAATGTGTCTCTTTGCACTCCATCAAAAGCCCTCACATTGACTTGGTTCTGGTGAAGCTTTCCCAAGTTGAATTTCAGCTACCTCAGAGTCGAAAGTGGGAAAATATTAAGACCGGATCCGTCATCAACCAATACACAATTTATTATCTTGTCTCGACACATAGTGGTTACATGCAGAGCTTTGTTGTGCATCTTGCCTTCAAAGGGAAGCTCTTTGTCATAAAAACTGATTCGGTGTCCTCAAATGACCTGGTTTATCATGACTGCTAGATTGTCGTTGTTGGTGCCCACAGGCACATAAGTGTCATCCTGAGCCTTCATCATAGCCTGCCTATGCAACTGCGAACTCATCAATAAAGCCCACATAGAAATCTGAGCCGGTGTCTTTTCTAGATGCTTCACAATCAAATAATCTTTCGGCTGCATCTTTCTCCAGAACTCCTTTGCCTCAGCTTTACTAATTGACCTTTTAGACTGATCTTTCTTCTGCACTCCCTGGGCTAACTCTTCTGGTGTGTAGCGCCTGCTAGATCTGGTCATACCCTGGGTAACAGCCATTTCAATTACAAACTTTGGTCGGTCAAGAGTTTCCCGTGGCACCAAGGCAACAGCCTTCTCGAGTGTCAGAATCACAAACTCTTTCTTCTCTTTAATTCTCAATGAAGCTACATCCCTTTCCAGTTCATCAGGAGCGATCAGAACTATTGTCTTTATCACGCACCAATCATCATCTGCCTTTATCATATTGATAGTGACACCTCCATGATTTGGCAAAGGATTACTATTGACATTGGGCGCGACCGTCTGAACAGAGACCACGTTCTAATCAATCATGTCTTGGATCTTATGCTTCAGGTTGATACAGTCCTCGGTATCATGTCCAACACTGTTGGAGTGATATGCGCACCTCTGGTCAAGTCTGTAAAACTTTGAGCTAGTGTCAACCGGTTTGGGCCCCACTGGATGAATATATCTTACCACAATTAATCGCTCGAATAGCTTTGTTCGTCTTTCGATGAGCAGAGTGAAATTTCTAGCAGGCTTCTTCTCAAATTTAGGATGGGGGGATCGTAATTGCCTTGTTGAGGAGGAGGCATTTGACGATAATTAGGAGCGTTTGGATGAGGGGCTTGATATTTGGGATATAAGTTGGTCTGGTAATTTGGTTGTGGAGCTTGGTAGTTCGGGGAGGTATTTTGGTAAAGTGGAGCTGAGGTTTGGTACGTTGGGGGAGGAGTTTGGTAATTTTCCTGAACGCTAGCACAGTTAGGGGCGACGTACCGATAGTGATGAGGTGGAGTTTGGTAGACTGGAGGGGGAGTTTGGTAGATAGGAGGGGGAGTTTGGTAGCTAGAAGGGGGAGTATTTTGATAACTGGGAGGAGGGGTATTTTGATAACTGGAGGGAGGGGTATTTTGGTAATCAGTTTGTGCATAACAAGCCGGGTACGAACCCTGTGAAGGTTGAGAACGACCTTGGTATGATGAGGATTTCCTTGGGGTCTTCTTCCCCTCATAAGAGATAGAAGACGCATCTTCTCTTTTCTTCTTCAACAAACCCGAGGATCCGGGCGATGCAGCAACACGGGCATTCTTCCCAGTTCTTAACCCATCTTCGATAGTCTCACCTACTTTGACTATCTCATCAAACTTTACTCCAACGAGCAACATGATTCTATCATAATATTCGGTCTCTTGAACCCGCACAAATACTTCGACAATTTCCTTTTTAGACATAGGAGGCCGAACTCTAGCTGCCTCTTTTCTCCATCAGTATGCAAATTCTCTGTAACTTTCATTCAATTTCTGCTTCATTTTTTCCAAAGAATAACGATCAGGAACGATCTCCACATTGTAGGCGAATCGCTCGATAAAGTCCTTAGCCAGGGCATTCCAGCTAGGCCACTGTCTTGTCTCATGAGATGTAAACCACTCCAGAGCCTCTCCACTCAGACTTCGGCTAAAAAGCCGCATTAGTAAAGCTTCATCTCTTCTAATTCCCACGAGCTGGTCACAGTAGGTCCTCAGGTGTGCTAAGGGGTTCCCTATTCCTCCAAAAACGTCGAATTTTGGCACCTTGAACCCTTCCGGGAGGTCCAAATTTGGATGAATGCATAAGTCCTCATAACTCAAACCGACGACTTTAGGAATACACTACAACTCTTTCATGGCCTTTTGGATTTCTTCCTTCATGTCTAGCTTGGCGGCCTCTTCCTTTGACCTCCATTCCCTCTCTCACTCCTCATTGTGGTCGAGCTCAGAACCATTGGCATCGTGCTCATTGGGGATCGGGATTTGGAAAGTGGTTTTTTGAAGTAGGGGTGGAGCAATGGAGGGACTTTGGGCATTTTGAGTGGCTTGGTAGTTTTGAGGGAAAGTCTGGGGGTTGGTATGTTGATTTTGGTGACAGAGGGAAGCTTGTGGGTTGTTAACGTTTTGGTTTTGAGGGGGTGGACCAGTTTGGAGGTTGGCATTTTGGGGAGGAAGTGGCACTTGGAGGTTGACATTTTGAGGAGGGGGTGGTGTCTGATAAGGGGCGGAGGCATAATGGGGATTTTGGGCAGTTAGGTCGATGATTGAGGGGTTATGAGCAGGACTGGAGGGTGGGTTTTGAGCTTGTTCTGCGTTTGAAGGAGGAAAGTGAAGTGGAGGCCTTCCATCTGCTGGAGCATTGAAAGCAAAAGTTGGATTAAGCAAATCTTGTCTTCTCTGCATTTCGACCCGCATCTCAGCGACCTGTTGCATCAACTGCACGATTAACTCGTTCTGATTGGCGATGACGGGCTGAGCCACAACAACATTTGTTAAGCCGGTATCCTCAACGTTATCGCCCATTGTTGACTTGCTCTTCCGAGAATTTTGACTGGGGAAGGAACCTGTAGGGCCTTTTGATCTTGTAAAATAGGGGTGTTTAGCCAGTTTATCAACACAAATCAGTTCTAACTACCTATAGAGGAAAACAACTCAAAGGCAAATCTGTTAGTTCTAATTCAGGACAAATAATGCAAAATACCACATAGAAAGCATGTAAACACATAAAAGCTGCTTCGGTTGAGGACATGTTAACCCACGAGTAATGAGGGCTGATTTTTTGAACAAGCAGAAATTTGTTCATTTTATTTTGAGGTTGGTGACTCAGAAAGGTCAAATTGCGTTGAGCTAAGGTCTTCTTGCTGCATCTCTCGGCATCTGTTGATGTGAATTCAATGTTTCCTTGTAGAATGAGAGGGGGAAAAGAAAATTTGAAAAAGATAGGGGCCGGGCCTTGAAAGGCTGCCTACGTATCTCCCAAGGAGAATTCAGGCCCTACGTAGCTTGAATACAAAGGAAATTTTCATTTCATTCATTCATTTTTGGTGATTACAAGGAAAGTGAAAAAAAACAGACAATAAAGCTCCTAAAAGATAAAATGTGCCTCTATCCAAGCCGTTCTTCTTCCGATTGTCGAATTAGTCACGGGGGGTAAACTCATATGCTTTGAGGGTGATATTCTCATTCTCTTATTTCCACCGTCCCTGGAAAGGAGGCTTATAGACAATTTGCTCCTCAGTATATTCTTCAGTAGCTCCAGGGTGAGTGTCTTCGGGGTCACTATTGGCTTCTTGATTGAAGAAAGAGCATTTTCCGCGTATCTTTTGGTGCCTCGTGGATATATCATTGTTGAATACATCGTGTTCCTTCCACATAGCGGCCGTCTCTTCATTCATGATAGCATATCTTGTCATCTTAGCCGCCAACTCCGCGTCTAGTGCCACATTTGCTGCTCGTGCGACCGCGGTGGCGAACTCCACTTCTATTTTCCTTTCTCTGGTTTCTTGGATCTCTTGTTTGAGCCTATTCAGTTTCATCCTCAAATCATCCTCTGTTAGATCCATCTCGATATTCTTTCCCTTTTCCATCTTAGCAACAATTTCACCTTTCCTGAGATGATAGAGTAATGTTTTACGATTTGGTAGTGAGATTTCCTTTTTGACTGAGAAACTCAAGACTCAGGAAATTTTGGTCGGACATTTTGGGGTAGTGACTTGTATTCAGTATTGTAGAGATTTTTGGATTTTTTTTGAAAATGAGTGGGCTAAAAATGCCCTCATTCAAAGCAACGCACCACATAAACAGTTAAAGCACACAAGTAAGCATACAAATATCGCGTCCTAAACAAGTAGGGGGCCCTTATGTGCCAAGGGTAGGCCTAGCATATTTGAAAGATGTATGTGTATAATTGAACCATTTTGTTACCCCAAAGCAAATTTCGCATATAAAATGGTGTTCAAAAAGCGAAAATAAGCAGGGGAAGTAAGGAATAAATAGGAAATACAAAAGGAGAGGCCCACGCAGGGGTCATTTGAAAAGAATACCAAAATATAAGAAAGGCAAGCCCACACAGGGGAAAATAACAACAAGTACATATAGAAAAACCCACGCAGGGGCGAAGTCCACTAATATGTCCCTGATGGCCCTGCTTCTGATCTGCTCCTCTTGTTCTTTGCCATGAAATGCTGAAGCTTGTATTGAATCATTAGCAAGTATCCTTCACTCCGGTGGCCTTTCTCTTCCCATTCTCCCAGACATATTCAACTTTTCTTATCTCCAATCCATAAATTGAGCTCTCACAAATCACTTCTCAAGCTTTCTAATTCTCGAGTTGCACTCTCGAGGGCATATTTATCCTCCTCTTGCTTTCAAAGGAATTCATTGTACATTTCCTGAGCTTCCTTTTTCACCTCTCTTAATTCTATCAAAGCTTTGGATTCCTTGTCCTCCACACTGCGATAAATGTTTGGAACTGGGAAGGAGATACCTTGTATATTGTCTTTCAACCAAGCTTTGTAGGTTTCATCGTACCCGGCATTAAACCGGTCCATGGCGATAGTTTTTTCATCCATTCGTACTGCTTTTTTCCATTCTCTCAGCATCTTTGAAGCCTCATGCACTCTATCATCCCTGATGTCGAACATATAGATACGGTAGTATGCGTTTGGGGGGTAGTTTGTCTTCTTCCGAACTGCCTCAGGACCCGAATGAGTGCGTAGGGGCGGATACCCCGAATACCTGGTAGAGGAAGTACGAGTTGTCTGTGGCCCCGTACTATGACATCTTTTGAGATGAAGCGATCGAACATCCACTAAATATCTTCTCTCTCAGCTCGGAGAAAATTTGAGCCCATCTTCATCTAGTTTTCTTATTTTCCAAATCTGCCCAAAACAGCACATCATTCAAACCCTTAAGAGTATTATTATCATCGAGGGTATATAGCTGTTGAGTCCCGTGCCCCTTCGCTAAGTGGCTCATTATCCACCATTGGAGGAGGAGAATACAGCCCTGAAAGTAGCGGTGTCCTTCCTTACACCTTCTCAAAGCACGGTACATGTCGGACAGGATGTCAGACGCGATGGGATAATACTTCACTTGCCCTTGGTTCATATGCCCGTGGAAAAGAGTGTGTGCAAGCATTATTACCCGAGTGTTGATGCTGAGGCTCGGGTCTTGAGGAAAAACTATAGTACCTAATAGCGAGATAGTGAATGCCAAATGTCTGATCCCGTCCCATTCTCTGAAGGTAACCCTGAACTCTTGGTTGTAATTTGTATAAAAGCTTGCATGCCCGAATCTAACATAAAGATCCATAAAAGAAACGCTAGAACCCTCGGCCCAGTAGGCGTAATCATTTCCTAATCCGAGCCAATTTGTAATATCTTCGAGAGTAGGCTTGTTAGGGATTAAGATGCTTTCCTGCTTTCTCACCCTTCTTTCAAGCCCTGTACCGACTGTGTCTATTCCATCCCGAATTTCCTCAATTGTCGGGGTGATTTCCATGGTTCCAAATTGGAACACCATTCTCTCATTGTCCCAATAACCCGTGAGGACTTCAATCAGCTCGAACCACCCAACCATGTTAATGAGTTCTGTTAGGGCCCCTACATATTTGTTGAGGTCCCTTTTGTGAAATACATTGAGGTCGTTGTACCACATCTTGAGTAGAACTAGGGCTTCCACTACCATGTCAAATTTAGGAAATCGATCCATACCTACACAATAAAACTCGGTTAAGATTCCCCCCAGATAGGTAACAATCAGGTTTCCACACATACATCTTTAAAATGTCAAATAATATGATATGTCGTTAGGTCGTGGACCTTGGACATGTTTTTTGGCGATTTTACTAATGGACTTAATACGCCTTGGGTATTAAGCCGTCTTAGGTTAATGCTTAGATTTAGATTTGGTTCCGCTTTACCTTACGTTGACTAGAATTGGTTTAGAAATGACAGTTACTCGAGTCGGACAAACAACAGGGTGAAGTCTAATAAACGACGTTGGATGACCACAAGCCAACTATTCGTTTATCACTTCCAAAGAGTTCAACTTGTGTTTTTTTTCTGAAGGACAACCGTGGTAAGCCACGTAACCACCTTTTTTCCTAATGCAATCTATTTGCCATTTGACTGAATCGGATGCCATGAATGTCAAAATTAATATAAAATACGATAATTTAAACAAGTAAACAGTTAAGCACATAGTCAAATAATTAATCTTAAGGTTAGAACCAGTCAAATCCCCAGCGGAGTCGCGATTCTGTTTTATTGAGAAAATATATTTTGACTCGTTTAGAGTCGTCACTTAATTTTAAAAGTAAAATTAAGAAAACCGTTGTTTTCAAAAGACTAAAACATAAAATCTAATGAAAATTTAAAAAAGGTTCGGGGTTCTTATTAGCATTTCAGAAAGGGTTTAAAAGCACCCAAAATGCCCGCTAATACGCGGTTATCCATCAATTAATTATTTGGCTAAATTTATTTGATTTAATTCGAATTGAACAAATTTTAATTAGGACCGAGAAAGGGGAAATATTAAGATTTTATCTAAATGAAATATTTTGTAAACTTATTTACTTATCTATTCATTTTTTAAATCAAGTAAAAGATGAATAATTTAGTTAAATAATTAATTCAAAATTGGGTGACTTTTGGGGATTTTGAATCTTTCAAACCCTAAGATTAAGTAGCAGATATTGATAAATAAATAAACATGATAAAAGCAAAGGGGGAAAGAGACTTGGGCCCAAATCTGGTTTTCCTATCCGCCTGGCTAGTATTTGGGCCCATTTTTGTTTTGGGCCTTTGGCCCATTTAAGTCACCTGCACCTGTCCTAAACTAACATGAAAGAGTGTTTTTTCTTTGGGCCTTAGGCCCAATTCTTTCACCTGTCCTAACGTGTCCTAAAGTTCTAACAGAAATAATAATTATAATTAAATGGGCTTAGGTCCAATAAATGACAAAATACAAATTTCTTTTGTAAAGATTAGGCATTTGGCCCAATCTTTTCGATCTTCCGATCTGTTTCATATTCTTTCAGCTCCGAGACCTGTACATCAATTTAAATGGGCTGATAGACTCGATGGAAGGGCATTTGAGCCTTTACTGTTCTCTCGAAATTCAAGAGGAATGTGATTGGAGTTCATGAAGAACTCGAGAAGATTTCACATGCAACAAAGAGACGACCAAGGGTTAGAATAGAGGCAAAATTTCAACAAAACGATAATCAAATAATTGACCCAAGATGGAGATAAGCACAAAAGTTACTTTGGGAAATAAGAACATAGTCACGAAGACTAATATACCTCTTGACAGAAATATTAAGAATTCATAACTAAAGCGAAAGATATAATTACAACGACTAATTAAAACCAAGACGGACCAATTAATTTAAGAGACTTATCAACTAAGTAACAAAAAATGACATCAACTAAGTGAACTGAAGCATTGTCAATCAGTGAACTAAATAAATAAAATTAAGAGTTGCATACAACTATATAAGGGCAAGAAAGCTAAGAAAAGAAATACTTAAGCAATATGGATAGAATTTTCAAATCCACCGTTTCATAATAAATAATTGAAGGGGTGCAAATCTTACCATTCTCGGCAATTAATGAAGAGGCAAAAATAAAATATAATACTTATTAAACTATAGCATATTCTAAATAAGAAAGTAACATGCCGACTTAAGATTAATATACGAGGCAAGAGAAGGAGAAATTGCAAACTGATCACAGAATCTTAAAAAAAAGGGAAGTTTGAAAGAAATAGTATTCGAGACCATATAATTAGACCCATTAAATTCGGTGAAAAAAAATGAATCATGGAAGAAAACCCCTTTGAATAATAACAACAAAACAATCATAGAGCACTTTTATTTGACAGTTGAATAAACGAAGACTTAGCTCCCGATTTCAGCTAGCTAAACAGGACTCAAACTATTATTTTCAACCCATTACCTTCACTACAGAACCCAAACTAAACATTAGACAACCACAATAACGAAACAAAGTTAAATAGATATCAAGTCCTTTTGAAAACTAAACAGGCTCCCATTTATTTCAGTGAACACATTCAAGATGAGAAGTAACAGAAACATGAAAGTAAGCTTAAATAAATATACACTTTGATTCGCACATTTGACTTAAAAGCAGAGAAAGAATGACGCGATGCCAGACACTGATTACTGATACAAATTCAAGAGAGTAAACTACGACTGAAGAAACATCCCAAAACTAATTCACAAATATGATATGAAAAACTTATAAACCAGGAACGGCAACAAACAGGAAACAACCTCCCAAAAATCCAAGTATACACATTCGCATCACGCAAAACGAGAGATACATAGAATGGGAAGTTATATACCTTTTCGAAAGCGGCAAACTGGGATACCAACGAGCAAAGTAGGAGCTCCCCACGACCACTATAAGATTCCAAGAAATATGGAAAATCTCAGCGACTCACGAACAAGAAAGAACGTATATATTTAAGGTGTATTTCTTATATGACTGTTGCAGCTTAATAAATCTTTTTCTCTATAAGTTTTTGCCAAAAACTCTAACCCCTAACAATGGAGGAAAGGGAGGTATTTATAGAAGGAATACTAGGGTCGATTTGGAGGAGGGGAAATGAAGAATTTCGGATAGGAACAGGGGCAAAATTGAAAATCCCCAGACCTATTCCGAATTCAAAAATATTTCTTTCCAAGGAAGAGCAAAGCTGTTGTACGAGGAAATCCAAATTTCCAGCCAAAATCCAAAAGTTGGAATGGACGTAAGCGGCTCCGATTAAACCAATCGTCCTTGCACTCGACGTGGTGTCCATCCACGCGAGTCAAGGACGACGAATATGACTCCTAGGACTGAGCGAGCCGACTCCCCTGCTGTACGACCTCACTAGTAAAGCAAAAAGTGGAAGACGACGAAAACAAATTAGACACCGTGTGCTTAAATGAACGTTGGAGCTGCTTTCTGTGAACTCGCCCTTGCGTGAGGAAGCTAAGGCGCGTTCGGGGTCGTTCACGCACTGCTGGATTGACGCCGTGAAGAATACGAACAAACAGGGGTCGGGTATGCTGCACTGTACGCTGTTGGTTGAATTTTTTCTTTTTCTTTTTGGAATGGGTCGGTTGTATTGGAGAATGGGGATTGTTGAGCTGCTGATGTTATTGATGTTGGGCTGGGTCAGGAGGTGTTGGGCTGAAGCGGTGGGCTAGGAATAAAAGGCCCAAATTTGATCCTTTAAGTGGGTTATTTGGTGGGCTGCTGGAAGGGTGAATGGGATATTTGGAGATTGGGTTTACAGTAAGGTAGCCAAATGAATTAAATCAAATCAAATCGCGGTTGGCCAATCGAAACTACAAACTTAGCCAAATCGATTTTAATTTGCGAATTCCGCTAAAATTTAGACAAGATGAATTATCTAATTAGTTAACAAACTTCTTAATTTTATCGACATTAATTAATTTAACTAAAACATAATTAAATTAGATGCAAATTAATCAACTCGAAATTACAACTATAACTTAGACCAAACTAAATTAATAAAATATTTAACTTGAAATGTGAAATCTTTTGGGATGATTATTAAATATTTATAAAAACATACTAATAATATATATAATTATATACAACAAATTTATTATTCAAAAGTTATAAAATTTACAAGGTTATTTTAAAACTTGAAAATTGTAACCGTAACTTTAACTAAAGTGAATTAATAAAACACTTAACTAAAATGTAGCGTCTTTGGAGATGATTTTATAAAATATACTAATTAGGTAGAAACATATTTATTATCTAAAATGTCGTAGAAATGACTAAAAATCATCAAAACCTATAAAACATTTCGAATTTTTATAAAACTAATTATTTCAAATAGTTTGAAATTAAGAAGTTTGAAAATTAATTTCTATCGTGGAAGGTCAAAATTGGGTGTCAACAGTAAATACTCAAAACTAGCTTAAAAGCTCTCTTGGAAATCGGTGTTTCTTCGTGTTTAAATGTGAAAACATTTCAACTCTTGGGAATACTTAGTTCCCATATAATCTTTTGAAGAAATGAACTTTATTCTCACTCTTTACTCAACTCAAAACTCAAGCCTTAAAACAAAGTTAAAACGTTTGTAAAAAACTTTTGGAAAACTCTATGAATTTCTCTTGACTTGATTCTTAACTTTCATTGAAATTGAATTTATGGATTCAAGGATCGTGATTTGTGATAGGAATGATCTCATGATGTTTAGGAGTGTTTTTAGATAGTTAAACATGAGAAACGATCAAGAAATCACTGTCTGGAAACAAGTCCGTGACGCGGAGATGCATTTAAATATTTGATCGTGAAATTTATTTTTTGAAACAGAGGAGTCTGCGTCTTCTCCGCGATGCGGAGGTGATTTTTGTGCACTGGGGGAGCAAGTCCGTGATGCGGACTTGCGTGCCGAAACCTGCTCGAATTTTTTCTTCTTCGTTTTCTCACCCCAATTCACCTAAATTTGATTCTTTTTCTCAATTCCTCTTTAGTTTCAGATACCCAGTATATGTACACACGATTCTAACTCAAGACAACCCAAAATCGACTCGATTCCATCAAGAACTCAACAATCCCATCAAATCTCAATAACTAAAACCAAATTTCAAGAACATCATACTTTCAACTTTCTAGAACGAATTTCGCTGAAACAAACATGACTGGCGCGTGGGTGAACGAACTCAACGCTATGAAAGTCTCACATACCTTGTAGGATTGAATCCTTGGCGAAATCCACAACCAAATCGCAAGAACTTGACGAATCTTGAACTTTTCTTCTTTTTTTCTCTTCTCTCAAAGCCCTAGCGTATTTCTTAATTGCGTAAACTGAACTAACTCAGTTTAGACCCCAAATAACTTACTAAAAACGAAATAATATAATTGGATAATGAAAAGACCATAATACCCTTCTAAAATCCGATTTTGACTTTCCTTATCTAGACAACCCAACTTCAAATGGACATATCTCCCTCATACGAACTCGGAATTGAGCCAACTCAGCGGCGTTGGAAAGATAATTCAAAGATTTTTCCTACGATATCTGGTAGAACACCTAAATCATCCTGAGCTAGGAGTTATGGTCGTTTCAAGTTGACACAAAATTCAAATTTAACTAAACTTAACTAATTTTCCAGATTTTTCATTCTTTCCAAAAATGAATCTTTCTAATTCTAGCTCTTTCTAGTTCTTTCAAATAGAGAGGTGTTACAATAGCAAACTATTTGATATTGGAGTGCAAATAGCAAAACTGTAGTTATAGAGCGCTAACATGACTTTTATGTTTGCTATTCCTAAAATTTACTCTATTAATTAAGTAGCAGCCTAATCAATCTCGGGTTAATTTATTTAAATTCTACCCAATTTCTATCTATGTCAATTCTAGCTAATATTGATTCAATTCTAAAATTGCAAACCATTTCCCAATTAATTCAATCCGGATGACCCATCCTATGACCCATCAACCCGACCCATGCCCAAATTTGATCACAATTCACAACCGTCAATTTTACCTTATTCTACGATCCAGATCACATCTCCCTTTTGTTTCCTTTCTTTAGCTATTCATACTTAGAGCTGTCAATATGGGTTAGCCCACCCCATTCGGGTCAACCTATACAAACTTTGAAATTTGAAGGGACAGGTCGGGCTAGCCCATTTTTTGTGTGGGCCAGAAAATGGTCAGCCCAGCCCACAAGTATGTGGGCTACGGGCTTTGCCGGACTAGCCCTTTTTTATTAAAAGTATATTTTTTCTAATTTTTAAAATTAAATTATAATTTAAAAATATTATCATAAATATCGACAAGACAATATTACATGGTGTTAGTGTTACTACTTGTTAATCAAATACACAAATAAAATTATCTTTATAATATTTATTAAGTTTGATTTCAAGTAAAAGCATAAATAGCTAAATAGAAATATTTTTCTAATTGTTTTTCAATGATCATAATAAAACACAAAAACTATGACAATATTCCATAGGCTATGACCTATGTAGTGATTCCCTAGAAATTTTAGGGAATTTTTATTTTTTGTAGTACATATTTTATAAACATAATTTGTATTTAAATTGTAATATTTCAAACTTTAAACAGATTTTGAGTTTAAACTCTTGTTATTTTTAATACTCTATTTTATTTTTATTTTTATTTTTTGATTAATTTTTATTTGGCCCATGGGCCAGCTCTATCCATATTTCTTAAGCTCCACAAATCGGTAGGCTTATTCAGGCCGGGCTAAAAAGCCATTTTCTTAAATTGGCTCCAAAAATCGTAGCCAGCCCTATCAAATCACGTGTTAGGCCAGGTCGGCCCAATGAGTCTAGCCGATATTGACGACTCTACTCATACTCCTAAGTTTGAGTGGACCATTTACAATTCTAAATCCACACTTGAAATAATTTAAGAAATATTTATAAAGTTTATTACAATAAATATCTATAAAAATTATATACATGTAAGTTGAATTCGTTAGTTCAATTTGATTTATTCTTTTTTTTTTTTTAATTAAAATCAAACTAAATCAACTATGCTTAAAAAAAAAATCCTAACCCCAAACTAAAATCAAACCACTGGTTAAATCTTTTTTTCGATGTGATTAGACTTATCAGTTTGGTGCAGTTTTTAAATTTTCTTTGTACATCCTTAAAAATTTAATATCTAAATCATGGTTATGGAACTACATAAAATAATAAGAATTTTTTTAATTTTCTTTGTACAGCCTTAAAAAATTAATATCTAAATCATTGTTATGGAACTACATAAAATAATAAAAAGAATAAAGTAGGGAGAAGAGAGTATATTCACAGATCAATTACAAGGAAGGAAAACTCATTTATTTATAAGGGAAAATTGACTTGGTCCCCAAGTACGTTCACTTTTCTCCAAAGAATTTCACATAATAGATATTCACTATAATACAAATATATGTTTATAACAATCATAATATTTTGTAATCCTCGTACTTTTTAGGGCATCCTTTACTTTAGTCAGCCTAATCTACGAGTGTAGCCACTAAAATTATGCTCGGACATGGGAGGTACAAAATGTTGCTCCTTCCGTTTCAAAAAGAATAACCTACTTTCCTTTTTATTGTGTTTAAAAAAGAACAGACTCATTTTCTTTTTTGGTAACACTTTATTTCAATTTTCCGCGTGACAGATTAAAAGGCATTTTAGATGTAGTAAACTTGGCAAATTCTTAAATGTAACAAGGTGCTTAACAGATTTTCACACACGTCAACATTGAAGAGCTACTCAAAAACATAACTGTCAAGGCAAATTAACAGGGACATCACTAACTTTTTGCCATAATACATGTAAACTTTTTAAAACTATTGAACATCTAACTTCAATTATTCAAGTCCAAGGGTACCTGCTACCATATTTTCCTACTACTAGTAAGTAGCTGGGAAGAAATAAACATTCTCCACTGCAGAACTTGCTGTGTATTTACCTCTACTATCATCAGACCACAAGCCAAATATGGTGTGTATGTTCAGGCATGTCTGGTATGCTACCTCATCTTCTTTGGACGGGTTTGTAAAGCACGACCGTAACATATTTTGAGCGAAAACGGTGTGTTACACCAAGTGCTACAACTGACCTTGGGACTTCTCCGTTCTCAATATACAGATGGTTTAGCACCGCGTTCTGTGGCAACGGGAGGGAGGTTGATTCATCTCTTGTTGCTGGGTGGTTTAGCAAGGTGTGATGCAAATGTGGCGGTACCATCGGTGGTTCCCTTCCTTCATCTAAATGCCCAGGATACACATTGTTGTAACTTGCATCGGGTGATCTTGGAACTTCAAAGCCCATGACAGTGGGTTCATCCTGAGTGCATAACTTAGATTTAGGCAAAGTCAAAAAGATGCCAGAGCTATCACCTATCAGTTATTACAGGAATTTATGACTTACATGATCTTCACCATATGGATGAGGGTGGTTCATGTTGCTTCAAAAATAAACAGCACAGTCTAGCTAATAAGATGAAAATTTCGAGCAGATAAAACTTTCCCAAGTTAACCTGAAAATAAAACATATCCTATTGTAAACAAGAAATAGAACCAATTTTCTATTTCGGGATTAGGCACTGCATGAAAAATCTCTTAGATGCGTATATTCCACTGGCGGGAAAATTAGAACATGGCCATGACTCATAAGGGTCTTTATGAATCAAAATACTATATTATCACAAGCTATTTGTATGTCGTCTCTCCAATTATTAAAGCAGGTATAGATAGAAATGCTAAAAAAAGAATCCATATTGCTCATAAGATAAACTCACCAAATGATAGATGATGTCTGCAAATTAGATCAAACATCATGATATTAACAATACAGATATCTTAAGCAGAACTGATGAGAAAAACAAAATTTAAGTGAAATATAGTAGGAAAATTATGTCAGATATATATACGTGAGATGGAAGACAATCGTCTATTCAGTGATTATTGCAATTTGAGAGGACAAAAGTCTGGTTAGAGAAGTGGTTACCACTTTTTATACCCAAATCGAGTCCTACAAAACCTAGAACTGAATAAGGTATCTCCCTCGCCTTAAAGCAAGATCTACATAGAGCTATTTTCCAGAACATGCCAGGCCCGAAGAAAAGCATCATCAAGGCAACTATCAACTAATTTGGAGAATATAACTTCATTCATTTCATATCACCACCTCTTTTACTAAGAAATAATTCAATGTCTTTACACAGGTGAGCAGTCCAATAGCCCTTTAATGACATTGTCTTTCGACCGTAAGACATTACAGGGACTTGCTTTTGGGTGATATAAATAATTGTATGTAACATAGTGCGTGGAATTCGCCAAGAACCAAGAGTCACGATTTGCTAAGCTTTATATTGATTCAAATGCAATCGTGACTGACTGGAAATTTTAGTACACAATGAGTACTACACTCATGTGATGGGGAAATGACAGTAGCAAACCTGTGCATGGCTCAAATTTAATTTCTCTAAATGATGACATTTGAATCACATTGACACCAAGAGAGAATAGCTTTCATTGCAAACAAGTTGGCCCTAGTCCCTTAAGTATGTGCCAAGATGGCGTGCCTGCACCCAAGAAAGAGAGGAAGTGTGTGTGTGCGCGGGTTCCACAAAGCACACAACAATAAAGAAGATAGAATTTTCAATGAAAGAAGGAAAAAAAGCAAACACTTAACCCCCTTCAAATTTGCCTTTAAGTTCCTTTCATCTAACACTCTCTTAGTCTCTCATGTCAAGCTCTTTCTTTGAATTGTCATATCCTCCGGCCTAACCTACATTCCACTATTCCAGGCACACCAAAAGTAACAAAAAATCTGATCACCAGCAATTACTAGGTTCTAACTTTGTGATCATACAGAAATCTTCCAAAAATGGGGGTTGGTTAATAATTAGAGTTAATGGTCAAAAACACGCCTAAACTATCACTTTTTAGCGAGTTTCATACCTCAACTATCCATTGTTCCCTTTACCTACCTAAACTATCACTCCCTTTGCATTAAAATACAGCTCGATGCTGAGTTGGTCAAATATTTTTCCAACTAGACAATAGGCGTGTGTTGGCCAACTCGGGGTGTTTTTCATACAAAGGGAGAGATAATTTAGGTAGGTGAATGGATCGATGGATAGTTGAGGTATGAAACTCACAAAAATGTGATAGTTTTGGTGTGTTTTTGACCATTAACTCTAACAATTAAGGGTATTAACTTAGTGACAAACTAAGAACCCCCACCCCCTACAGACATATTGTTCTCAACCCAAGGTTCTTCTATCAAGGATCTATTCAAAAACCCAAAGGCTCTAAGAGCAAGCAAAACTCTCTCCACCTCCTTGGAAACCAGCTACCAATTCTCTGATTTAAAAAGGCAAAACACCAAACAAAAATAACATCATTATTTCCACTAATGAGACAACTCAATGATATCATTTTACACACAGCCTTAGATACATTACTGCCTGTCAAGCACTTCAATGAATGAAAAATTTTAAGCTTTATTTTCTTGAGAAAATGGAAAGTGCAGGTTCTTCAGTTTCTGATGTTTTCTAGAAGAAGAAAAGAGGCAAGAAATTCATGCAAAGACTGTAAGCATCACCTTCAAATATGATGCACTCATATAAGATCCTCTCTCTTCCCCAGTACCAAAGAAATCTAGAAGAAAAGGAAAAAAAATCCGAGTCTACTTATTAACTAATGATTCTATATTCTTCTCTCATCACCAAGAACAAGAAACCACTCTCTCCCCATTGCCCTAGGTGCTATGTCTGAGCTCTTTGCTTCAGTTCGGGAAACAGGATTTAGATAAAGATTATAAACAAACCATCTGTAGCTTCTGTAACAGACCCCCTCAAATCATTTGTCAGCACTAATCTCTTTTTTTTTTTTTGAGAGCCATTAACAACACATTACTCAGGATTTCTCGTCCTCAAAGAATAACTAAGCAAAATAGAAAGAGAAATACCCAGAAGCACGCTTACATAAGTAGTCCTGGGCAACAAATTGAACTAAATTTTGTCACAATATCCAAGTAACAACTTTACTACTTCACTTAGCCAGACCTTGGCTGCCTCCTTGTTTCTCCGGGTATTTATGAGACTACTGATGAATGATGGCTCAAGCTCCACGACACTGGATTATTCTCTCTAATCGAATAAGATCAAGTTAAGAAAAAAATTAATTACGATTAAAAACTAATAAATTGATTTTTTTTTTGAGAAAACTATAATTTCATCGCCAAATCTAGGAATAAATATAAAATAACAAATTCAGGTAAGTTTCAAATGTGGTTAAATTAAAACAGTAGAAGAAATGAATTTTAATAGCAAAAAGATAATGGAAAATGAGAATTTCTATTGAATGACATTAATAATTTGGATTACATTATCTTAAAGTAGACTAGTTAAAATGTGTAGATATTTATTACATCAGATAAATTGGAGCAAAATTATATTCCCTGTTACACTTAAAAAAAATTAGTTAATGCTAATAGCCTGTGCTGGACTAAGATGTTTCATCGAGCATATTCCACTATATTTTTGTACACCAACTTATACTAAATAAATTATAGACCTCGAAACAAGTTCGTTCAATCCAGAAATTATATAGACGATTAACACCCATCTGACCTCATTATTGAGATCGGCAATGGCACCATCTTTTGCCATAACATGGTGACATCTGCTGCTAGAATTAACCAAGTAGAACCTGGAAAACCAGACTCAGGCTTGACTCTCTGTTTAGGGGACTAATCCAAGCGTGACTGAGTTCCCAACCCTACACACGTAGCAGTGAGCTAAGTACCATCACTACCCATACTTTAGCAGGTTCGCTAACAATACTCTTCATAAAAACCATAACCGAACCATTTTCATTCCTCCTCACCGCTAAACAAAAAGGTGGGCAACCATGTCAACATTGGAACAAATAGTGATCGTTGAAGGAGTAATCTTACAATATGAAAGGAAACTAGGCCTACAAAAGGAATGGTAGGAACTTCTATCGGAGAATTAATTATGCATAGTCTCGTTAGGTTGAGGTTTTTTTGGCGGTTGGTATTAGTATATAATTAAAGCTACAGAATATTATCGGGAAACAAGTATGAGATATGAGAACCTGAAATCTGAGTAGGAATCAGTAACAACCTAAAAGAGATTCTCATTGGGTCCCTAGGGAGGTGGACTAGATCTTCCATATCATTTTTTGGAAGGCACTTTACCCAGTCAAAGTAGATTATGTGTAGCTAGATTTAGCCGGTACCTGTGTTGGTGAGAGGTTGCAGGTACCTAATAGAATAATTGAGGTGTGCACAAGACAACTCAAACACCGTAGTTATCAAAAGAAAAAAAAAGGTAGGGTAGGTGTAGTCGACCTCCAATTTCCAACATCCCTGCACTGAATAGGCATTTTTCCCTTTTAAATGGTCTTTCTTTCAGGTATAGAGTAACTACAATCAAGAAAGTTAAACTTGACCTTCTTTCTCCAAAAGCACAATTCTCTAATCCTAAAAAGGAACTACTTCTAATTGAAGAGACGAGTAGGTAACTGTTTCATGACCAATCTTGAGCACACACTTTAGATCACAAAGATATCGGGGAGGTCTATTAATATTCATATTTTCACAATTCTACATAAATGTAGAGGCAGTGCTCGATTTCATGAGCTATTTACATAGTCAGTGAGGACTAATTTTTGGTTGCAACTGTTAAAAAACACCAGCAATCTCTTGATTTTTGGCGTTATATAAAAAATTACCTCATTAAGAAAATATAAAATTTCCCACCAGTTTATCCCCCACCCAAAATCCAAACAAAACAAAACGACAGAATAGGCGGAGAAAGCTACCATCATCAATTTGTCATAATAAGTCATCAAAAGTAAGCATTACAGTGCACCTCGTTATTTAGGTATCAAGCCAAAGCTTCTTATCTCTTAATCGAAAAATCCATCCTGACCCAAGGTTTTTGTTCACTCTAATATATCAACTTCGCTAACGTACCGAGGGGAAAATCTTCAATACAGTTGAAGAACATACCGGAAATCTCCAAAATTTCATGTAAAATGCATAGGCTGTCATGGTCAAAGCTGCAAACTGCAAGTTAATTTGATTTGACATGTTGCGATGTATGGGTTCTAGTTGTACCTTAGCAAATAAATATATAATTTTTTCTTTACTATACTCAAAAAGTGGACAAGGCACCTAGTCCAGATGGACTCACAATGGGGGTTTTCAGAGAATGTTGCGAAACACTCAGAGAAGACTTGATGCAAACAATTTATAAATTTCACCAAAATGAGTTCTTTGAGAAACATTTCAATGCTACTTTCATTGCTCTGATTCCAAGGAAAAATTATGCAGAAGAGTTAAAGGATTTCAGACCAATAAGCTTAATAGGCGGAGTTCACAAGATTAGAATCTAAACTCATTACAGAGAGATTGAACACAGTAAGGGGAAATTAGTTGATGCTCATCAAATGGCCTTTCTGAGGGGAAGACGGGATTATGAATGTTGTGCTGGCAAATGAGTTGGGGGATCTAGAACTAAATCTGATAGGCCAGGGGTTCTATGCAAGTTGGATATTGAAAAACTCTATGACCATATTAATTGGGGTTTTCTTTTGAAAATACTCAAGGATATGGGATTTGGTGATAAATGGGATTAAATAGATAAAGTTTTGGTGTTGAATTCTCTGTTCTGATGAATGGCAATCCTGTACGTTTCTTCCAATCTCAAAGGAGGCTTAGACAGGGTGATCCAATGTCACCTTTTCAATTTCTTCGAGCAATGAAGGGCCTAAATCATATGATTAGGACAGCTAAGTCTAATGGCTGGATTAGAGGCTTTGGAGTCCTAACAGAAGTTGGTGTTGCTGGTGAAACTTCTCATTTATTATATGCAGATGATTCTCTTGTGTTTTGTGAAGCTGAAGTGTATCAGATCAGACACCTTAGGGAAATCTTGTCCATTTTTTAAGCTCTTTCTGGCTTAAAGGTTAACTGGAACAAAAGCTCTTTATATCAAGTAAACCAAGTAATAAATCTACAGATTGTCAGGTGGGGACTCTTCCAACAAAGTACTTGGGGATACCTTTGGGGGCTAAGAGAAAATCAGTGGATAGCTGGAATGTTATTGAGAGATGTGACAAGAAGCTGGCAAGGTGAAAAGCTCAATATTTATCCTTAGGGAGAAGATTGATACTAATTGACTCAGTATTGGATGCTCTTCCCAATTGTATGATAGTTGTCTTCCCAATTCCTAGGGGAGTAGAAAAGAAGTTAGACAAGCTAAGGAGTAACACGGAGAACAGAAGCATCATTCAGTCTTGTGAAATGGGAAGTCCTAACTCTTAGCAAGAAGCAAGGTGGTATGGGCATAAAGCTTCTGATATTACATAATAAAAGTCTTTTACAAAAGTGGTTATGGAGGTTTAAAACAGAGATGACATTATGGAGACACTTTGTCACACAGTAATATGGAATGAATAATGAGTCAATTACAAATGAAGCTCCCATGGTAGTAGTGTCCGGAAAACCATTAGGAGTCAGTAGCGTGAATTCTGGGGAAGTGTGGAGATCAAAGTGGGTAATGGAAGAAACACAATTTGTTTTCTGATGACCGTGGTGTCCGGGCCGAAGAAACACTAAATTTTGGAGAGGACCACTCGATTAGACTAAACAGCTTAAAATCCACCTTTCCTAATATATACTCAATCATCCTTCAAAATCATGATACATAAACCATAATTGGAATCAACATGGTTGAGATTTGATCTTCAAAGGAATTTAAATGATTGGGAAATTGAGGGTTTTACCTTTCTGCTTCAGTAACTGGCCACTTTTGGTGGCACTACTGAGTTTCCAGAAAAGTTTAAATGAAGGTCGAATAGCAGATGGAAATTCACAATAAAGTCTGTACTGGAATTTGAATCACAGAAGTCATCAAAATGTGCTCTGGTCCTGAAAGCTTATTTGGAGAGTCAAAATTTCAGCAAAGGTTTCTTGATTTGAGTGGTTGGTTGTCAGGAAAGCACGCCACTCAAGAAAAGTTACCGAGAAGAGGTCTTCAAATTTGTTCAAAGGTGCCTACTATGTGGTCAGGAAAGTGTAACTAATGAGCGCCATTTTCTACATTGTAAGACAACTATAGATTTGTGGCACATGTTCTTTTGTATATTATGGATAAATTGAGCTATGCCCAGTTCCATAGTGAAACTTCTGAGCAGCCGGAGAAAAGTGGGGAGAAGAAATAGTGAGGAGTACTGGTGGAAGATCACTCCTACTTGTATATGGTAGATAGTTGGAAAGAAAAGAACAAAAGACATTCTGAAGACACTACCAATCCCATCCAGAAAATTAGGACAAATAATTTCCTCTATTTTAATTAGCATTCTTCACTTGGTAGATACCTCTTTCTTAGGATGATCAATAAATCTGTTGGGGCCAACCCTTGTAGCCTTCGAAACTCGGGAATAAAGGGGCACCCTCTACCCTTCCCAACTTAAATACTACGTTTAATTGCCATGACGCAGGACTCAAAACCATGACCTTAGTCACAAGTCCCTCAACCTTTGCCACTTCAACTAAACCCTTGGGGCAACTTGACAGTTACTTTTTGGTGCTCGTTCTAATTCAGAGGTTCAACAACAACATACCCAGTGTAGTCCCACAAGTGGGGTCTGGGGAGGGTAAGATGTATGCAGACCTTACCCCTACCTTTGCGGGGTAGAGAGGTTGTTTTCGATAGACCCTCGGCTTAAATTCAGAGGTTCAAAGATTATAAATACGAACAGTATCAATTTGAAAGTGTATTACATCTGGGAAAAGCCAAAAAAAACAATGGAAGTAAAGGAAAAAAAGGGACACAAGGAGTAGCAACAAAAAGAATGACTAGAAGAAGACACCAACAAAAACAGCATACCTACTGTTATCCCACAAGTGGGGTCTGGGGAGGGTGGTGTGTATGCTGACCTTACCCCTACTTTGTGAAGGTAGAGAGGTTGCTTCCAATTGACCCTCGTCTCAAGTAAAGCATTTCAAAGCTATGTTGCTCGGACTCTTCAAAAATGTCAGCGAGTGTGTCGGATTCTCCAAAAAGAGTGTATTTATGGAGAACCTGACATGGTTGCGGCATCGAAAGTGAAGAATCCGCACAATTTAGTTTCAAAGCAGGTATGAAAAGGGAAGAGAATACTGAAGAAGCCGTAATGAAAATAATTGAGAAAATAACAGTATCAATAGCAAATAATACGATACCCGAAGCAAAGGAAACAACAGGTTATAGACAACAAGAGAAGACATCTTTGAGAAAGAAACTACACTTTATACAATAGCCATCAATCTAGATAAGTGCATGAAAGAATTTTATCATTAATTTTAAACTGTATAAAATGAATTTAACCAAATGTAATAGGTTTGTTTGCGACAAAAAGGAAGCCTTAGAGCACAGATGTGGTTTCTTTGATGCAAAAACAAGCATGAATAAAAGCAACCAGGTACTGTTTTTCCAAATCACAAATTCGATCTGATCTAACACAATCATGCATATCAGACAAAAGGATCAATGATTATGTCCAATTAGGGGAGAAACTACTTTCGGTTGCCATGAAATGTTTGATATCATTAACACTAACAAAAGAGGTTTGATTCTTATAAAAGCAAGAAACTGGAAATTTTATATTGAGAAAATCTTTTGAAGGCTCATTTTCCTTTACCAACATGGCATAAATGTACCACAGCAATACCTGAGTTACCACACATTAAGCTCAAATGAGAAAACTGCAAATCACAGTTCAACCAATTCACCTTACATGGAAGTGGATAGCTCAGCAAAAGAGTTGCTTACCAAACATCTTGAAATCTTTGATATCCCGGAAAACCTCAGACTCCCCTCTAAATGACCACTAAGTTGTTTCCTCACTCACTATATCTTGAAGATAGATAATTTGCAGGCAATGACCCATATTTATATTCAAGTAGCTACTGATGCACTCTATTCATGCAGAGTAATATGCGTACACGTCTCAGAGGCCACCGCTCATTAGACACATATTACCAATATTGACAACTGGTTGTGGAAGCATCCGGAAGCATGCGAACAATGTTAAAATCCAGACAATTCTAGTAACAACTATGTACTGTTATATTTGTTCTATTCTCCTTTCCACTTTTAACCATTAAAATACATTTATCTTTCGATTACAGACATTTTTGGGCTAACTGCTATTTAGGACACATGTTCTCATTCCAGAAGTGTTTTAAACAAGTCTAACACCAAGGCCCAAGCTAACCAGAATATACATAACAGTGGGTAGCAACTTCACGCCAGCTTTAAGAAGTCCAGAAAGATTATGTGGACAAAGAGCTTTATTTGAATTAGAATCCGATTCAACCTAATCTCTGATGAAAATGATCTAGAATTAAATGCAAGATTCAAAGCCTCAACAAGAGAATTAACTTCACCTACATGAGCCTTGAACAGTTGGCCCAAGTCCCCGATAAAGGAGGAGGATTGAGGTAGGTTGACCGGGTGAGAATACATTGTCGGTAAAAAGGGGGATTCACATTACACATAGTTTAATGCTTAGGCCTTGCCGTCATATATGTTCCAAGATCTATGAGTCCGTCCTACAACTAATAGAGGTAACAATACTGTTGCTTTCAAAATAAAATATTCTTTGCTATCTATCTTTAGCTCTTAATGACATTTCCTACTCCTAAGAAGAGAAATTAAGAAAGAAGGGTCCATTTAAGGAAATTCATATTGATTACCTAATTTCAGCTACTTTCAAGGATCACATCGAAACTAGAGTCCAAGCTTTAGTCATTAGGGGCCCTACTTCTCTTTTCTAATCGCATCACTTGATTTGAGGGAAACCAAGCTAAGTGCCTAGAATACGAGAAATGTAGAAACACATGGAAGCTATCCACTTCGATCAACTGGCCAAAGATTTTCGTAGAACGAAATTGTTGGTGCTTGATATAGTAAATATTTTGGTAGTGATTCTACTTTCCTCTGTATGAACTTTAATAAATCCTCTAGAACATTTAATTTAATGGACGGGCTAGTGGAGAGAAATGCTCCCTATATCAACCGGAACAAACAGAAATACATAGGATTTATATAGCAAACCCCAACTAACGAAGGATTAAAGGGTAGATAATTGATTGAATTAACCATTTGTTCGCTAAAAGGAAATAAGAAACCTCATTGCAAGCTCATAAATTTCTTTCTCATAACTTTACACTAATGTAGTTGTTGCTCCATCTACTCCATACATGTTAAATATGTAAATTCAAGATTTCATGGTATAGTTAACAGAAAATTATAAATTCGAAAAGCCGAAAACATACCTAATTCAGCTGCAATGATCAAATAAACTTTCCCAGAAAGCCCTCGTCTTGAGAAAACAAATAATGGCAAGGAATAACAATCAAATGCTAAATAAATCCCAGCAGAACCAGAAAAGCATCTGCAAGAAAAACCCAACAAATTAAACTGTGAAGAACAACTATTTATAAAAACTAAAACTTTGATTAACAAGCAAAAATAAATCCAATCAAGAATTTTGTAAGAAGATAGGAGAAAAGGACCAATATTCACCTAAGATTGGGTAAAGTGAAAAAAAGAAACGCACAAAGTTTTCAAAATAGCTATGGAGGAAAATGAAGGTGAATGTCAATTTGTTACTTAGAAAATTCCGCCGAACAATCAAAAATTTCAAATGAATTATGTTTAAGGAAAGAATATGATGTCTCATTACTTCAAAAAAAATGGTTTTACTCCCAACAAATTAATAAAACCCTCTTCTTCTTTTTTGTTTTTTTTTTTTTTAAAAAAAGTGAGAGGTAGAAAAAGGGGAAATTGGTGAGGGGCAACTAAGTAACACCAATAATATTCTCCAATAAATTATGCAACGGGACATCTTTAATCCTCTAAATATTCAAATTTTTAAAGTTTGATTTAGAAATGTCTCTAAGTAATAATAATAAGGACATTTATCAAACTATTAAAAGAGAATAATTTTGTTCAATTTTATATAATTTAAGAATCTTTATTTTATTTTTTCCTTATTTATTTTTAAGTTTGTGGATGTGTTTTGTTTATCATATATATGAGTAACATTAAGGGATAAGGGTCTAAAAAGTACCCAAACTTTGGTCGAATTTGCTGTTGAGATACTAAACTTTCATGAGGATATATTACATTCCTAGACTATTTAATACCGCATTTTAAACATATATATTTGTCCACGTGGACATATAAAATAATGCAAAATTATAAATAGAAATGTGTCCACGTGGACACATATATACCGTTAAAATACACTATTAAATAGTTCATGGGTAAAAAAAATACACTATTACATAGTATAGGAAGGTAATAGGTCCTCATGAAAGTTTAGTATCGCAACAACAAATTCGATCAAAGTTGGGATATTTTTTAGATCCTTATCCCTAACATTAATGAGTGATGTATATGTCTCGATCAATGTTTAAAAGACATTTTTGGGGTGATCCTTGAGAGGAAGTGTAGTAAAAATCCACTGCAATAATTTGTGGAGGCGAAAGTGTTGTGAGACATAAGCCTCGTCAATTTGGACGCATGTTTACGTATATACGACGAGTTTTTATTTTGGAGTATAAGCCCAGAAAACCTTTTCTAATTAAATTAAAATACCCAAATATAAATTAATAAGAAAATCACCATTCAACTTGTCATTGAAATTTTAAAAGTTAACAAACATAAAATCTAAATATTTTTGTTCTTAGCCTTAATTTTTATTGTTTCTCTTTGTCTTTCACCAGATTAAAAGGAAAATGATCAACACGCAAATTACAAAGTAAAAATGTATCATTATTCATTATTTACTCTGATTTGATTCTTCTGGTACAATTTCTTCTACTTAATTTTTTTAAGAAGTTAGAATATTGTTTATAGATGAGTAATTCTGATTATTTCTTTTAGTGAAGTTAATTATAACATTTTAAGATAAAACACTTCTATATACATTTACACTTATTTTATATTTTTTTTAAATTTCTATATACATTTACATTTATTTTATATTTTCTTGAAATTTCTACGTAATTTAATATTTAATATTTTTATTATATTAATTTATAAAATATGAAAAATTAACGATTCATCATACTTACGTTTCACCTCATATCAAGTTAAATATCTTGTCTCGCGCTCGTACCTTTTAAAATATTGATCTTGATTGGCTTGCAACGACAAATCAATAATGTTATGATTTGAGAGTGCAAATCCAACCTCTATATTGATTTCTCTAAAAGTTATTATGGCATATGTTGGACAAATTCTGTACATATTTTGTGAAATATCTCTTCCTTCAATAAGTAATTACTAAATTATCTTACTGGATTAAACTTTACAAATTCAGTATTTGATATCTACTTGTGAAATATAAAAACCTAACTTGAAAATTTTGAATTGAATACCAAACGCCCATCCCTAGGAAAAATACAAAGATTGCACCATGTAGCAGTCAAAATAAATCACTATAATACAGTTAAATTTATCGAGCCATCTAATATCCTTTTTCATGTTTGAAGTAAATTCCTTCCGAGGCGCATTTCGCTCAATATTTTTGTCACATATTTTCCCATTTTATAAGCATCAAACAAAAAGTAAATAACTTCCAACAGAAAAAAAAAATTCTCTCCCACCAAATTTAAAATGATCTTTTCTATCAGACAAGCACATAAAAAAATTCTAATATAATCACCCTTAAATTTTGACGAATCATACACAAATCTTGATTAAGCTCAGATCATTGCAAGCAAAGGTAAATAAAATTCAGCCTTATTTTACTTGTTTTGTAACTTCATCTATTTTTTTTTATTTTTGAAGTATTGTTTTGTTAAATTTCAATTTTTATCCTTTTGTTTTTTTCAAAATCATGTTCCAATTTTTTAAAATTTCTTTTTCTGAAGATGATTTGTCTTTGATTTGCTTTTCTGTGGATAATGAATCTTGTTATTCTGTTTATGTGGCCAAATCTAACTTTGGACATGGAGCGACTACAATGCTTTTGAAAAGTTTGAGTAGGCTTTGTATGAAAAGACATGAGTTGAAAGAAGAAGTATGATATAACTATGAGTATGTGTTACCTCTGATGATACCTTAAGGAGCCTTAGTAGAAGATGTTGAGTGTGTCCTATAATATTCCAAACCGTTAAATTTAGTTAAGCTGTTTCATTTTATCATTTGAATTTTTTTACAAGTCAATAAAGGATCAGTCATGCTAATAAAACCCGTATGAGCCAAATCATCCATTTTTATCATAATTCTAATGAGTCACTAGATTACTAACTAATGGAAAGATAATATGAATATTATGATAATTTGAATGAGTAATAAGAAGGTGAATTAGACGAAATAATCAATAGTCTAGTTATAGAAGTTCCGACTCAGACTGAGACTGAATCTCAATCTAGATATCCTCATTTACTTCTCGGAAAAGGTAGACGAGTGATCAAAATCTAAAAGTACATATTTTTAGTGATAGTATGTCTTGATAACAATATGAATAGTGAAAGACTTTAAGCTTAGAAGTTAGAAAGACAAAAGGATTGATTCTTGATAGAGAAGAAGACAAACTCAAATATTTGATACTTGAAACCTTATTTAATAGTAAAAGAAACAATATCATTTAAGAATAAAAAGAAGAGGAGGGATCAAAGAAATTGAAGCTATGGTTCTGTCACGATCCAAAAATAGATGTGATGACACTTATCTATTTTCACCAAGATAAGTCAGCCTCAAACCCAACGAAACGAAAGAAAAATGGAAATATAAAGCAAGAGCACGATAAGAGCGGAAAAACTTATTCTTTCTGTTAACACCCCAAAATCTAATTGTCACGTGTACAAACCTCTAATACAAAACTACATAAATTAAATAATTACATAATCTCAAGTCTTTGTTTCTCAAATAGAACAAATCATAATACAAAAGAAAAGAAGGTCCGCCGAGATGACAAGCATTTACCTCTCAATAGTCCTTTTACAAGCCTCGAAAAGTAGGATAAGAAGGACTATCACACAGAACTGGGCTCGGAACCTATACAAGTGTAGAAGCAAGGGGTGAGTACCAAAACTACGGTATCCAACAAGCAACCTACTAAAATAGCAACTAGCTAGAAATTAAACACTCATTTCATCCCAACCAGACCTCCTCAAACTACAACCTGCACAAAAATTAGCCCAACATAACGTAGCTCATATGGCTCAATAATCACAGTTCAACGGTCACAATTCAATAACCAACATGAATCAAGTAAGTCAACCTCAATATCAAGTAGATAAATCACACACAATGAGTGCATCAATCACAATTAACAAGCAAGTCACACATAGGCATCAAAATGCATCAAATCAGAATACTCAATCTCTCGCCGAAAACATTTCCCATCGGCACAACATCACTAGTTGGAACCATTTTTGTTCGACTTTATATCAAATCACTAACAGGAAATGACCTCGGCATCACAAACACTTACCGAAAAATGACCTCAACATCATATCATGACTTGCAAGCAATGACCTCCGCATCATAAACACTTGCCGGAAATGGCCTCGACAGCATACCACCTGCCTGGAATGACCTCGGCAGCATAACTCTCACATGTCTCATCAACGTGTTCGACAATCAATGTACACAAACAATATCACACCACATGGAAGAGACAACAATTCATACAATTCAAGTCCACATTCATGCTATCAAACATTTCATCAATCAATCAATAAGGGCCACAACAAGGCAATTCACATCATCATGATCATTACATAGCCTTTTCATTTCAACCATTTTTATTCATTAAGATTTATCAGGTGGAAAATTAACCCTTCACCTCATCCTCATTACTCTCAATACACAAACAACGAAGGGAATATACAAATTCTACTAGAATACAAGGTTTAAGAGATCACTTGCCTCAATGCAATTAATTAATCACTCCAAGAGTTAAGTCTTCCCCTTCCGATCAATGTCCAAAGCCACACAATCTACAATAAATAATTCACAATAAATTCCCGGAAACAACAATACCCATATCAATTTCTTTGAAAAATGGGTCAATCAACTCAAAACCCAATTCCAAAAATAAGGTTTGAATCCGAAAATTAACACTTGAAAAAATTACTCAAGGCCTTAGGAACTCATTGGTGAAAACAATTTCGAAAAAGGACTCAAAATCAATTCACAATCTCCATTTTATTTTAGAAATTAAGTTCTTGAAAAACCTTGTCATTTACCAATCGAAATCCCAAATTTTGATGTTCAAATCCATAAATAATCAAAGTGAAATGAAGTTTTAGGATCATAAAAGCTTACCCAAATGATTTTTCACAAGAAATCCTTTCAAACAATTGCCTACAAGGGTTTCCTAAGCTCAAAAATGGAAAATGAGACTTAGAAACCCGCAAAGGGTAGGTCAAAACCCACATCTGATGTCGCTTTTGAACCATGGGTTCACAAAAGAGAACCACGTGAGAGGCATGACCAATATTTAAAAATTTAAAGGTTTAAATATGTAACGAAATGTGAATCATGAAATATGGTCAAATATATTAAAATGAAGGATATCAGAAAAACTTTGAAGAAACATAGTCATTTTGTGAGATATTAACTTTAACTGATAATAAGACCATAAGAGCTATATCATGAAATCTGGTATATCCCTCATACTGAAAGAAGGGGAATCTACTTGCCAAGGTAGAATATGTACATATCATCTTTTGCTAAGTGGATCCACTATCTAGGTCATTTAAGACAATCCTACGAGGGCATGTAGTTTGGGACTAGAGGTTGCTACTAGAGACTATCCTATTTGAGGCTCTACCTCAAAGCCCTCTCGGTGCTAAGTCAAAATCCCAATAGAATAGGTAAAAGTCAAATATCAACATAACATAGGAAAGACAATGATCAATACCAATCCACATCTTAAAGATCAAAACATAGAATAACTCCTTAAAACGCAATTCAAGCATAGGTGATAAAACATTTCACCTATGTGAATTCATATGTGAGAAATACTTTTCACAATCATGATCATATTCATATGTGAGAAAAACTTTCACAAAAATATTGATACTTTCATCAAAACTATCCTATCATCATAGACATCATTTTCATAAGACATCCATAATTCTTCAAAATTCATAGTTCATGGGTTCATCATAGGTTCGTAGTTGAAAATCATAAATTAGGCATGGTTCAACCTAATTTTAACTAAATATCACGTATTAACATTAAATCATGCATTAGAAGACTTAATCAACAATACTAAATCATAATTGGATGAAACCCATAAAGATTGAATTGAAACCCTAATTTGATTATTTGAAATTGAATTGAGAAATTGGAAACCTTGGGGACCCAGAGAATAATGGACTCCATGGGTGGAGACCCACATACCTTGTTACTCAAAGCCCACAAAAAATATGATGAATTGGAGACTTGTATTGGATCCTAGAGTCTTCTTCTTCTTCCTTAGGTTGAGAGGAAATTAGGGAGTGAATTTGGTTAGGTTTTGGGGAATTAGTAGAATGGGGTTGAAGTGGGTAGTTTTAGAAATTAAAAGCTTCATATAGGGATTAGGTTAGAAGATAAAATGACATAGTATTGGTTTAAAACAATTAGAAAAAGATCCAAAATCCCTTGAAAATTAACTATCGGACTCGATCTACAAGTGTGACCTTTCTACGGTACGTACTGGTCAAATGTAGACCATGTACTAGGAACATGAAATCACTTAACTTTTGACGGAACCTTTCTATGGTCCATAAGACTTTCTACGGTCCGTAGACCCTAACCATAAGATTTAACTTTTGGCCTCAAAATTTCACTAAGTCTGGATTGTTTCTATGGACCCTATCTACGACTCATAGATTGATTGAAAAACCGTCTTGGTGAACCGTAGAAAAGGTACTGGGACTTGATTTTCAATAAATTATTTCCCTCTTTCTATAGGTGTCATCTACGACCCGTAGAAATTTCTACGATTCGTAGATGAGGACCCGTAGAACCAGCCTACAACCCATAAACCTTTTTTCCTTTCTTTACCAAAATCTGAGGTGTTACACCATACAGAGTTTGAAAGGACATCTTCGGAAGGTCATACTCTGATGAGTCCAATATTTGGGCTTATTTAGGGCTTTGTTTTGATAGTATTAGTGTCCTCAAATTCCTAATTTATGTTATAAAGTGATGTTAAAGCATTGATTTTCAGGTATATGAGCAAATGAGCTAGGCAAGGACACTACTAGGAAAAAATGAGCAAAACAAGCTGAAGAAAAGGAGAAAAAGGGATCCTGGTGATCGCCAAGACCATTCGGCGAACCGCCGAGTGGCTCTTCAGCTCGCTAAATGTTTCGGTGTGCCAGCCCTGGGGAAGAAACTATAAATTGATTTTTAAAAAGACTTCTCAAAGGGGTGGTGACCCAAATATTACAATTCTCTCTTAGATACTACAGTTCTCATTCTACAGTAGAGTTTTCTCTATGTTTTTGAGTGCTTATTGTAGAATTCTTAAGGATTTCGACTTGGGTTTTTGAACTTAACGATTTTGGAACATTGTAAAGGCTTGGAGACTATTACCCAACTGATGGCTAATCGAGTTGGTAATTATTTTTACCTTTTTATGATGTTTGGCTAAAACCTCAATTCTTGGGGTATGATCATATGATTATAGGTTGAATTAGCCTATGTGTATTGTTAATTATTGATTTAAATGCTTAGTTAAAGTTGGTTTTAATTGATAGTTGTGTTTTAATCTATTAACTAGAGTTGCAAATGCAGTTCTAATTGTGTGTTCTTAGCTTGCTCGAGAGTGAGGTTTTGGAACCAAAAATTTCAATTGATGATTATAGGTATTGGGTTGATATGGGTTTAGCTCGAGAGAGTGAATCCTAAACCCAATCCTACCTATCTAGCTTGAAAGAGTAGATGAAGTAAGGTGTGGGCTGTTCTTATTTGTTATGCTTATTGATGTAAAGAAATCACTTAATTCGAGATAGTTGTTCGAGAGAAAGCTATTTACCTCATAGTCTAGCCTACCCACTGATATTTAGTTATTTATTAGTAGTTTCAATTACCCATATAGTAAAATTTGCCTACAATCGATCACATCCCGAGAATTCCTCTCTATATCGTTATATCCTTAGCATTTGATTTTGTTATAGTTGATAACTGCAAACCAGAACCCCCTTTAGACTTGTTTATACGTCTTTTCGATAATTTCTATTCCTATAGCTAATTAGACCACATTTGTACTTCCTAATTGAATTTGAACATGTACTGCTCTCTGTGGGTTCGACCCCAACCTTTCCTTGGGTTTTATACTGACTAACGATTGTTTGCACCTAGAATTAGATGAGGTGTGCTTGAAACGTTAATAAAAATGGTGCCGCGGCCGGGAGGTGTTGTTGTTTAAAATTCTTTTATTGAAGTTGAATTGTGATTTTTTTTGTTATAGTTGAATCGAGTTACTTTAGATTTGTTCTGTGTTGCTTGTGTTGAACAGAGGAAGAGATGAGCATAAACGGGAGTAATGGTAGTCAAGTGGGCCACCAAGAAGACATTGGTAATCTTAATGATGTGAATGACCCAATCCAATTGGGTGGTGTTGATGCAATTCGTCTACCTCCTGTTGAGGGTAGTGTAGTTTTCCATGTTACAAGCACAATGCTACATCTTCTCCAAATGAAAGGATTATATGGAGGGTTGGCACATGAAGAACCTCATGAGCATATTAGGAACTTTGTGGACGTTTGTGGTCTGTTCTCATTCAAGAACATATCACAAGAATCAGTCCATCTCAGGTTGTTCCCATTCTCTTTAATGGGTGAAGCTACAAACTGGTTGGCTGAATTACCAAGGGATTCCATCACCTCATGGGATGAACTTACCACAACATTCTCTGTGAGATTCTTTCCCCCATCGAAGATGATGACTCTTAGAGACAACATCCAAGGTTTCAAAAGCTTGGAGGGTGAGCCTATCCACGAGACGTGGATGAGATTTAAGAAGTTGGAACTTCAATGCTCGACTCACAGACTTCCAAACAATGTGCTGCTGAAATATTTTTATAGGAGCCTTGACTCGGTGAACAAAGGAGTTGCTATCAACTTGTTCCCAGTGATATAATGCAACAACCCTATGAAGTAGCGTCGCAACTCCTTGATGGAATTACCAAGATAAACAGAGTGTGGTACACTCGGGAAGACCAAGTCTCTCCTCTCACCTTTAGAATGAAAAAAGAGCAGATTAAAAAGGATCAAGAGAGAGACCAAAACATGGCCAAAATGATGACCCATCTGGACATCTTAGCAAAAAATGTGATGGGTAGTGGTATGAAGAGTAAATGATGTGGATGTTGGAGGAGTGAACCCCGAAGAAGCTCAATTTGAAGCGCTTTACAATGAGGAAGTGAACTTCCTAGCTAATCAAGGAGGAGGATATCGTCAAAACTATCCAAGACCAGGTGGAAACCTGGGTAAATAAAGATGAGGGATGGAGATACCATGACAGAGAATAGCGTGATCGTAACGCCACTTGGAAGGAAAGAGAGGGTGACAAGGACCGGTATGTCACACCCCATGAGCATCAAAAGCTTAAGGAGTCTGAATATGTCCGTACGAAAGACATGCTCTCACGCATTCTCATCAAAGTTGAAGGGTCGGACAAGGTTTTGAAAGAAATGAAAGAAGATGTCTCTACACATAATCAGACGGTCACCTCCCATTCAGTGTCAATCAAGCAGTTGGAGACCCAAATGGGTCAAATTTCTTCTCATTTGAATCTAAGGCCAAAAGGGGACCTACCAAGTGATACCTTGAAAAACCTGAAGAATGATTCGTGAATTGGTAGTTTCATCGTGCCACGATGTTAACTAAGGCGCTTCTTGGGAGGCAACCCAACTTTTTGATGCTTTAGTTTGTGATTTAGAATAACGGGTGTTGATTGTGCAAGTTGAAAAGTGAAGAGTGTTGGAAAATGGGTAGTTTGGCGAGAAAAAGTCCAGTCGAACAGGTCGGGGAGCCCCGACTTAGACCGCCGTTGGAACCACCAATCTTGAAGGGGAATTCTGTAAAACTCGGCGGGCTACATGCTTAATCGGTGACTCACCGAACAGGTCGGCAAGCCCAATTTTATCTGTCGTTTGAACCCCCAAATTGCTGGGAGTTATGTAAAACTCGGAGAATCAAAATACCACTCGGTGCATCACCGAGTGGTTCGGTGAGCGCAACTTACTCTGCCGAAGGGAGCACGAACTGAAAGGTTTTAAAGGCCAAACAATTTAAAATTTCAAAATCCTTCATCTTCTCTCATTTTTAACCCTCGTACTCTCACTCCCTACTTTAGATCTTTCATATTTTCTTGTTTTTACTTTCGTATCGTGTGAAATCTTTGCTCGGCATTTTGGAACTTTGCCTCCTAGCGTTACAACTCTTGTTTTCGGCTTTAAAGGTTGGTTTTTCCGAACCCCGAACTCTATATGTGGTTGAACTTGAATGCTAATCGGTAAATTGTTGTTGATTGCTGTTGGGTTGCTGATTTTAGCATGTTTGATTGTTGGATTGTCCATAATTTGTTTGAATTAATGCCTAATTGCCTTAATTTGATCGATTCCAGTGTTTTTCTTGTCTTAAATAGTGTTTAAATTGTTGGGTTGAGGTGAAAATGTATTGGATCTAGTGGGGTGAAGTCTAAGTAACCTCAAATTGTGTTAAATGATGTGTTTTTCCTAATGATGGAGCGTTTGATGTCATTATTAAGGGCAAAAGTCATCAAATGGCCAATTTTGGCCAAATCGAGGGAAGTCTGAGTACCCCGAGGGCATGGGTAGTTTGGGTCTAACCTTAATTACATAATGTTTGTATTTAATTTTGTTTTCGTGGGCTGCAGGTTGATTTTGAGAAATGGGGTTTAAAACTAGCACAAAGTGCCATTTGGCGAGGCAAGTCGTGCTCACCTAATGGTTTGGCGATTCGCCAAGTCCCCCACAGATCGCCCTTAATTTCTAAAGTTGGTTGAGTTTGTTCTGTAACTTTCGGCGAGATGCCTGAGCTCGTTGAGTTCACTCGGAGACTTGCCAAAAGGCCTTCTAGATCACCCTTCTGCGCCCCTAAAACCCCTAAAATACACTATAACTTTAGGCGACCTGTCTTGAGTTTTGAAAAATTGTATGCTGGTACTTTCGGCGAGCCCAATCTAGCTCGCCAAAGTAACTCGGCGACTTACCGAACGGTTCGGTGAGTCTTTCTGCATCTCATTTTTTTCTTATTTCTTGAATATTTTCTAACGTTTTTCTATGTGGTTTGCAGGAATGGCTAGAAAAAATTTGAATAGTTGTGGCATGCCGCCCCAAAAGAGGGCATGTGGAGTCATAATAAATGAAGAAGTAGTTTCTTCCAATGCCAAGGGAAAGAAGCTACTTCCGAAGGGAGGCAAGGGAAAGGGCAAAACGCCCTAGCCGAGACACCGGAGTACAACTCCGGCAATGAGGGAGAATCCCATGATTCTCAGGCTTTACTTTCTAGCCTGAGGATGATCAACTGCTGCAAGCCCGGAGAGCAGAGTTCCCTCCAAGGGACACATGATCTATCTAGGATCCTAGTAGTGCAGACTCCCCCTCCTCTAGCTCTAGCACAAATGGTTGTCCCGGCACCACCAGTACAGGGTCCTTGTCCCTGGTCAGTCAATTGGTTAAAGGCCGAAGGATCGAGGACCATCTTGGAAGAGAAGAGATTGTCCACAGATGGTGTAGTGGACAGACATCCAGAAGTGTGGGACACCCTCAGGTTCCACATATTCGAGATCTTCACTAGGCCCCGTGGCCCATACATTTTTACATGTGTTCGAGAATTCTACTCAGCTTATGGTGATTTGGTACCTCAGGGGAAGAAAAAGGCTAGTGACTTCAGGCCGATGGACTTTGTGATGGTTCGAGGGAAGAAAGTTAGATGCAACAACGATGATGTAAATGTTGTGTTTGAGAGGGCTATAGTGTTCATGCATGACTACCAGAGTATGATCCAAACATAGACTCTGGATGACCTCAAAGGTTGGCTGGCACCCCTGATTTCTAACACCACCCTAAGGTGGATTGAGGCCAGAGCACCGATAGAGAAGAAATACCTCAACATAGCAGCTTGGTACTGGTTTGGATTCATCAGCAGCACGATCATGTCGTCGCAGAATGAGTCCATTATCTGCCTCCCAAAGGCTGACTGTCTTAGGTATATCATAGCCAGGAAACAACTTGATTTGGGTTTGATCATCAAGCCGGAGATGGCCATGAGGGCCAAGTAGCCAAACATCTCTCTTTTTTCGGTCTTGATCACTGATTTATGTCATCGGGCTGGAGTTCCACGTGATGAGAAGAGGGATGTTGAGATTACACCCACATCCTCTATCGACATCCGACGTATAGAGGCCGAGTACATGAGAGATGAGGCTAACAGGAGGAGAGCAACTCCGGTTTACACATCCCCGGAAGGTCGATATTGATTCACTACCCAAAGAGGCAGTTATGCCTATTCTGGCCACTGGGCCTTCACGTACTTCTAGCTCCACCATTTACGACATTCCTGGCACTTTTGCTGCTCCACCACCCCTAGATCTGCTATTAGTCTCCTACCTCTCGGCCCCGATCACCTAGGCCATGCTGCTCAAGTGGGGCACCTAGCCCATTCTGCTGATGTGCGGCGCCAACTAGACGCCGTAGTTCGTGAATGATCGAGAGAGCTATCAATGCTACATTAACACCTTTCAAGGCTTCTATTGATGCACTCACAACGAGAGTAGAGGTCTGTGAGAGAGGATAGGGTGCTACTGAGAAAGTGACGGCCTTGAAGGCAGATGTTGCTGAGCTGAGGAAGGATGTGGATTATTTGAAGGCCACAAATTTTACCTCATTATTTGGGACGGTGGAGATCTGAGATGACCCTAGTGCAGATATTCCAGCCTTTTCTGAGGTGCCTCAAGCTACCACCGAAGATGATATTAGGGCTGATGTTTTTGTTGCTGAGTCTGAGGCCGAGACAGATGAGGAGCATCTTGATGTGCGTGATGATGTTGTTTATGAGGACCCGACTGACTTAGAGGGTGCCATGTTTGAGACAACTACACATGACTCCCTGAGGGATACTTCCATGGCGGGCTTCAGCGAAGCCAAGGTTGATGAGACACCAGGCACTGATGGCCTTACATAGGGAGTGACTGAGATGCAGACTTCACCCAGGCTTACCCTGGCAGGATGACTTTTCCCCTCCCTCTTTGTTACTTCTTATACACTTTTTTGTTTTAGTTGCATTTGAGCACAACTGCTTATTTTTGTTGGGTGGGGTGAGGTATTTCCATACCTACCTCCTTTGGGCTGTGTTGTGAATATTAGTTCTGTTTTGATGATGGTTCTGTGAATATTGAGCTTATTGGTTTTGCTATATATCTTGTTTGTTGATTTGCGTTACGGATGTTCTTAGCTTGTAGCCCAATTGTTTTGAAATGAAAATGGTTTTTGAACCAAATTTAAAAAAATTCCACTTCTTCTGTGTGATTGTTATTGTTCTTGTGCAAACTTGATTATCGGTTGTGGTCAATAACGATGACTTGAATAGTGCTCTTAATTGAACAAAATGAATGTGCGGCTACGATGAGGCAAACTAAGTGAAATAGGCAATATGTGAACTTTTAGCATCTCATTGTGACTAGCCGGTTGTCAAATGAGTCTCTTGTAATGAACATTGCACGCTAGCAAGAAAGTGTGTAGTCTTGTTTGATTTTGTTAACAATGCCTTGTGTGGTGAGGTCATCTTAAACATTGTATTTGATAACACCTAGAACTTTCCCCGTTGGTCCGATTGATTGAGTGAAGTGAACAATTGAAATGATCTTAGGCAACAATTTTTAAGAGTGAGCCAAATTTTACAATATACCTCTTTGTGGCACACCTTATTAGATGTGTGAACCTAGCTTGGCACCTTTTGAGTCTATCCTTTTCTTGGAAGAAACTTGAACAACTTTGACCTCTTTATCCCATCACCTATAACCTTCATGAAGTATTGGTATGTTTGAATAGTCAACTTAGGCCAAAAGCCTAAGTTCGGGGTGTGGTGAAAAAGAAGAAAACTCAAGAAGTGTGAAAAATTCCCCCAGTAAAGGATTGTTTTGAAAAATATGGAACCCCTCCATGTAAAAAAAAGGAGAAAGAAGAGAAAGAAAAAGATTGAAAAAGGGCAAGAATTGTGAAATGAAGAGTGTGAACATAGTAAGAAATGGGGTATCTGGTGATTCATGGCTAGTTGAATAATGAGGTGGAGTTTGGAACATATGTGAATATGAAAGAGAAGGAGAAAGAGTGATTTTCAGGCCATACTTCATGAAGGAAGAAGCCACTATGCCTAAATGACCATACCTTTGCACACTGCCCCGTTACAAGCCTTAAAAATACCTTTGTGATCTTTAATGAGCTGAAACAAATGTTGATTGGAAAAGAAGGGCAAGCCTATGGGTGAAATCATGCATGTGTTCGTCTTTTTGAGTATGAGAGTTGTATGTGATTCTGAGACTTTAAATTGTTGAAGAATATTGTGTGAGTTTGGAATCATCTTTGTTGTGAGGGCATTTGAATACCTTTGTTGAGCTTGAACTTGCATTTGAAGCAAGTATTGTGAACTTGAACTGTTGATCTTTTATGTGCATTCATCTTTGAGCCTTTTATGTGCATTCATGTTGAGTCTTCTACAACACTATTTGAAACATCCTTATTGAACTGTTGATCTTGAGTTTTACTTGAGGACAAGCAAATTTTTAAGTTGGGGTGTTGATAAGTTCAAGATTTGGGCTCATTTATGACTTTGTTTTGATAATATTAGTGTCCTCAATTGCCTAATTTATGCTATAAAGTGAAGTTAAAGAATTGATTTTAGGTATATGAGCTAAGGAGCAAGGCAAGGACACTACTAGGAAAAGAGGAGAAAAACAAGCTCAAGAAGTGGAGAAAAGGGGATCCTGGTGATCGCCAAGACCACTCGGCAAACCGCCGAGTGGCTCTTCAGCTCGCTAAATGTTTCGGTGTGCCAGCCCTTGAAAGAAACCAAGTCGGCGACAAAAATGGACAGTTAACGAATTGCTGATCGGTTCTGCAACAACATACTAGATTGCCCAAAGTTACAGGACTTGAGATGCTGAGAACCAATGCAATTTGGCGATGGAAGAGAGCAAACGACGTATCACTGAATCACTCGGCGAGCCCGACTTGATCTGCCGACTGGACTTTCAGGCTCAATTTTGGGAAACTATAAATTGATTTTTTAAAAGACTTCTCAAAGGGGTGGTGACCCAAATATTACAATTCTCTCAGATACTACAGTTCCCATTCTAGAGAAAACTCTACTCTAGAATGGGAACTGTAGTATTTGAGAGAGAATTGTAATATTTGGGTCACCACCCTTTGAGAACTCCTTTTAAAAATCAATTTATAGTTTCCCAAAATTCAACCCGAAGGTCCAGTCGCTAGAATAAGTCGAGCTCACCGAGTGATTCGGCGATCTGCCGTTCGCTTTCTTCCATCGCCAAATTGCATTGGTTCTCAACATCCCAAGTCTTGTAACTTTGGGCGATTTAGTGTGTTGTCGTGGACGATCGGCGATTCACCGACTACCCATTTTTCTCGCCGACTTGGTTTCTTCCCCCAAGGTTGGCACACTGGAACATTTAGTGAGCTGAAGAGCCACTCGACAGTTTGCCGAGTGGTCTTGGCGATCACCAGGATCCCCCTTTCTCCAATTCTTCAGGTTGTTTTGCTCCTTTTTGCCTAGTAGTGTCCTTGCCTTGCTCCTTAGCTCATATACCTGAAAATCAATGCTTTAATATCAGTTTATAGAATAAATTAGGCATTGAGGACACTAATACTATTAAAACAAAGCCCTAAATGAGCCCAAATCTTGGACTCATCAACACCCCCAACTTAAATTTTGCTTGTCCTCAAGTAAAACTCAAGATCAATAGTTCAATAAGGATGTCTCAAATAGTGCTGCATAAGACTCAACATGAATGCACACAAAAGGTTCAAACTACACATACAATGCTCAATTGTGCACTCAAAGATTCAAATTGTGACCTACCATTATCAAGGATACTCAAGTTCACAAAACTTGCTTCAAATGCAAGTTCAAGCTCAACAAAGGTACTCAAATGCCCTCATCAAAAAGATGATTCCACATTCACACAAAATTCATCAACAATTCAATGTCCCAGAATCACATACAACTCTCACACTTAAAAAGACAAACACATGCATGAGTTCACCCATTGGCTTGCCCTTATTTTCCAATCAACATTGGTTTCAACTCACTAAAGATCACAAAGGTCTTTTTAAGGCTTGTAACGGGGCTATGTTTAACGGTACAGTCATTTAGGCTTAGTGGCTTCTACCTTCATGAAGTATGGCCTGATAATTACTCTTTTTTCTTCTATTTTTCATTCAAGCATGTTCAAACTCCACCCCATTATTCAACTAGACATGAATCACCGATACCCCATTTTTTACTATGTTCACACACTTTATTTCACAATTCTTGCTCTTTTTCAATCTTTTTATTTTCTTTTTCTTTCTTGTAGTTCTCTTTTATTTTTTACATGGAAGGGTTCCATCTTTTTCAAAACAATCCTTTGGGGAACACGCTTCTTGAATTTCCTTCTTTTTCACCACACCCCTAACTTAGGCTTTTGGCCTAAGTTGGCTATTCAAACATACCAATACTTCATGAAGGTTTTAGGTGGTGGGATAAAGAGGTTAAAGTTGCTCAAGTTTCTTCCAAGAAAAGGGTAGGCTCAAAAGGTGCCAAGCTAGGTTCACACATCTCACAAGGTTGTCCACAAAGAGGTATATTGTCAAATTTGGCTAACTCTTAAAAATTCTTGCCTAAGATCATTTCAATTGTTCACTTCACTCAATCAATCGGACCAACGGGGTAAGTTCTAGGTGTCATCAAATACAATGTTCAAGACGACCTCACCATACAAGGAATTGGTACCAATATCAAACAAGACTCCACACTTTCTAGGTAGTGTGCAATGTTCAACACAAGAGACTAATTTGGCAACTGGCTAGTCACAATGAGATGCTAAAAGTCCACATATTTCCTATGTAACTTCGTTTTCCTCATCGTAGCTGCACATTTATTTTGTTCAATTAAGAGCACTATTCAAATCATCGGTATTGAGCACAACTGACACTCAAATTTGTACAAGAACATCCATAATCACACACAAGAGGTGGTAAAATTTTAAAATTTGTTTCAAAAACCGCTTTTCACATCAAAACAAATGGGCCACAAGCTATGAACATCCGCAACACAATTCAACAGAACCATCATCAAAACATAACTAATATTCACAACACAACCCAAAGAAGGTAGGTATGGAAATACCTCACCCCACCCAACAAAAACAAGCAGTTATACTCAAATGTAACTAAAATAAAAGTAGTGTATGAGAAGTAACAGAGAGGGAGGGAAAAAGTCATCCTTTCGGGCTATGCCTGGGTGAAGTCTAAATCTCACTCACTCCATCTGTCGGGGGCATCAGTGCCCGGTGTCTCATCAACCTTAGCTCCATTGGAGCCCACCATGGGAACATCCCTCAAAGAGGCCTGAACAGCTGAATGGACCATGACCTCCTCTAAGTCACTCAGGCCCTCATAGACAGTCTCAAACTGAACATTAAGCTTCTCCTCATCAGTCTCAGCCTCAGACTCTGCAGCAACATCATCAGCTCTAACCTCATCTCCGGTGCTGACCGGAGGCAAATCAGAATGAGCTGAAATATCGGTGCTAGAGCTATATGGTATCTCCATAGTACCAAAAATCAGGGACATATCAGTGGACTTCAGTTGGTCCTCATCCTTCCTCAACTCAGTAACGTCAGCTCTCAAAGCCGTCATCTCTTTATTAACACTTTGTCGTCTCTCACATACCTCTACTCTCGCCATGAGGGCGTTAATCAAAACCTTGAGAGGGTAAAATATAACATTAATAGCTCTATCGATCAGCCCAGGAACCGCAACCTCTAGCTAGGAGGTGCGCATATCAGTAGAATAGGCTAAGTGCCCCATCTTGAGAAGCATGGCCTGGGTGATCGGGGGCTTAGAAACAGTAGTACCAGCAGTAATAGATCCATGGGGAGGGGGAGAAACAGAAGTAGGAGTCTCAGAAGAAGAAGGGACAGATGTACTTGAGGGCCATTGGCCTGATTAGGCATGACTGCCTCTGTTGGTATCATATCAACATCAACCTCCGGGGATGTATTTGTTGGGGTTGCACTACTCCTATCGGCCACATCCCACTGGTATTCAACCTCAATGCGCTGGATGTCAGTAGAGGAGGTAGGAGTTACCTCTAGATCTATCTTCTCATCTCGAGGAACATGGGCCCGTCTGCACAACTCAGTGATCAACACTAGAAATGGAAGTGAAGTTTGTCTCTGCTTGGTCCTTATGGCCATCTCTTGCTCAATCAATAGACCCAAGTTCAGCGACAAGCGAGAAATGATGACCCCTAGACAGGCTGTCTTCTGGTGTCTGAGGATGGACTCCTTTTGGGATGGAATGATAGAGTTGCTCATGAACCCGAACCAGTATCTCAAAGTAATATTCAGGTCTTTCTTTTTTATAGGTGCACCAACCTCTATCAACCTTGGGGGGTTTCATCAGATATAAGGGGTGCCAACCAACCCTTTAGATCCTTCAAGGTTTTTCTTTGAATTAAATCAATGTACAGATGCATGAAATTGTAAGTTCACCCCAAAATAACATTTATATCAGCACTTTCACACTTCACCTTCTTGCCCCTAATGATCATAGAATCAACCGGTTTGAAGACTTTGGCCTTCCTTTTCTCTTTCGGCACCAAATCTCTGTAAGCCGAATAGAACTCCCGAACCCAATTAGGAATGTAAGGTCCCCGGGGTTTAGTGAATATCTCAAACTTATGGTGCTTGAGAGTACTCTATATCTTTGAATATCTGTCAATCACTCCATCTGTGGGTAATATTTTTTCCTTTAGAATAGTCCTTAATCTCTCGGCCTTTAGTCTGTTAAGAGACCGGGGGGAGGACCATGTATTGGTGGCGTTGGGACCACGTCTGTATTGGAGCTGCAGTTGGAGAAGTCTGAGGCACCGGGATCCTAGACGGATCATGCATTGCCTTGGAGTGAAGTTCTGCTCTCCGGGCCTGTAACAGATGGTCATCCTCACGCTCAGAAATGGAAGCCTGAGAATCTTGTGATACCCCCTCGCCGTTTGATAAGGTGAGGTGAGTCTCATAGATACCCTCACTATTGGAGTTGTACTCCAGAGTCTCAGTCATGGGTGCTTTGCCCTTGCCTTTACCTTTACCTCCCTTGAGAGGGAGTTTGGTTGCCTTTTTTTTGGATGAAGCTGCACCCTCATCTATAACTATTCCATGTGACCGCTTGCGGGGTGGCATGTCTCTTCCGGACACTTTGGGTCTAGCCATTTTTGCAAACAACATAGAAAGACATTAGGAAAAGTTCCAAAAAATGTAGAATATGAGCTGCAGAAAGACTTGCCGAACCGTTCGACGAGTCGCCGAGTTGCTTTGGCGAGCCAGATCGGGCTCGCCGAAAGTACCAACAATTTGGTTTCAAAATTCAAGAAAATTCGGTGATGTTCAGGGTCATTCGGTGAATCACCGACACCAATCGACATGCTATAAGTAGCTCGCTGAAAGTTACAGTGTATTTTAGGGGTTTAGGGGCGCAGAAGGGCCATATAGAAGGCCTTTCGGTGAGTCGCCAAGTAAACTCGGCGAGCTCAGGCATCTCGCCGAATGTTACAAAACAAACTCAACCAATTTTAGAAATTATGGGCGATCTATGGGGGACTTGGCGAACAGCCGAACCACTCGCTGAACTCGACTTGGCTCGCCAAATAGCACTTCGTGCCAGTTTTCAACCCTATTTCTTAAAATCAACCCACAGCCCAAGAAAAAAAATAAACACAAAAACTATTCAATTAAGGTTGGACCTAAACTACCCATGCCCTCGGGGTACTCAGACTTCCCCCGATTTGGCCAAAATTGGCTATTTGACGACTTTTGCCTTTAAGAATTATGTCATATGCTCCATCATTGGGCAAAATATGTCATTTAGCACAATTCAAGGTTACTTAGACTTCACTCCACTAGACTCAATACATTTTCACCCCAACCCAATAATTTAGACTCGATTTAAGACAAGCACAACACGGGAATTGATTAATTTAAGGCAATTAGGCATTAATTCAAACAAATTATGAGCAATCCAACAATAAAACACAATAAAATAAACTACCCAACAAAAATCAATAAAAAATTACCAATTTGCATTCAAGTTCAACTATATATAGAGTTTGGGGTTCGGAGAAACCAGCATTTAAAGCCAAAAATAAGAGTTGTAATGCTAGGTGGCAACGTTCCACAATCCCGAACAAAGATTTCACACGATACAAAATTAAAAAAAGAAAATATGAAAGATCTAAAGTAGGGAGTGAGAGTACGGGAGTTAAAAATGAGAGAAGATGAAAGATTTTGAATTTTTGAACCGTTTGGCCTTTAAAACCTTTCAGTTCGCACTCCCTTCAGCGAAGTAAGTCGTACTCACCGAACCACTCAGCGATGCGCTGAGTGGTATTTTGGTTCACCGAGTTTTACAGAATTCTCAATAATTTGGTGGTTCAAACGGCGGATAAAATCGGGCTCATAGACCTGTTCGACGAGTTGCCGATTGAACATGTAGCCCGCTGAGTTTTACAGAGTTCCCCTTCAAGCTTGGTGGTTCCAATGGCGGTGTAAGTCGGGGATCACCGACCTGTTCGATATGTCGCCGACTAGATTTTTGCTCGCCAAACTACTCATTTTCCAACACTCTTCACTTTTCAACCTGCACAATTAACACCCGTTATTCAAAATCATAAACTAAACCATCAAAAACTTGGGTTTCCTCCCAAGAAGTGCCTTAATTAACTTTGTGGCACGACGAAACTACCAATTCATTAATCATTCTTCGGGTTTGCCAATGTATCACTTGGTAGGCCCCCTTTTGGCCTTGGATTCAAATGAGAATAAATTTGACCCATTTGGGTCTCCAACTGCTTGATTGACATTGAATGGGAGGTGACCATCTGATTAATTGTAGAGATTTCTTCTTTCATTTCTTTCAATTCCTTGTCCGATCCTTCAACTTTTTTGAGAATGCGTGAGAGAATGTCTTCCGTACGAACATTTTCAGACTCCTTGGGCTTTTGACGCTCATGGGGTGGGACGTACATGTCCTTGTCACCCTCTCTTTCCTTCCAAATAGCGTTACGATCACACCATTTGTAACAACCTGAAAACTAGTAGGTAAAACTAGAGCCTTACGTAAGGGTTCTAGAGCTTTACATAGGGTTACAGTTGTAAAATGACTTCCCATACTTAGAATTAAGATTGTAGGGCTGGGGCGTCAAGGTACGACCCCCAAGGACCAATCAAGGGGTCCTTGTGGAGGACCCCAAAACAGTCCCCAAAAGCTGTAAAAAAATAGCCATCCCACGAAGGGCATCCATGGACAGTGGATGGACCCACCCCCGTGGGAAGGGGTCGTGAGTCAAGGTCCCTAGTTCACCTGTATGTTGAGCCCTATGAAACCACCCACGGATGTGCAACATTCCCCGTAGACCCACTCGTGGTCCATGGGTAGGGGTCTCGTGGGTGGGGCAGTTTTTGTGATTAAGTTGGTTAAGTTGGGGACTTAGGGAATAATCTAGAATTAGTTGGTGACTAAGTAGGGTCGGTTTATTAGTAATTAGAACCCCTATATAAACCTAATAAACCCCTAATTAATTCATTCCAAAATCATTCTCTCAATTCACCAAAAAGAAACCCAAAATCCTCTCTCTAGATTGAAGAAGAAGAAGGGTCAAAGCTAGGTCGAAATTCCTCCATTGATGCAAGCTTGGTAGCTTATTCATCCTTTGATTCTTCCATCCTTGGAGCCCCCTAGATTTCCCCCAATTGTTTAGAAAAACCCCCAATTCTAGCTAGGGTTTCTTCCTATATTGTGGGTAGTGTTGAGTATGATTCCAATTGAGTGGATAATACTTGTTTATGATTGATTTCACATTGAATTATTTTATTATGATGAATTTATATATTTTTCCATGGCTAACCCTAGTTTAATTGATGAAATTGTAGTAATGTGGGTTTATGCCTTGTGAAGGGAAATTGAAGATTCATAGGTGATCTTCTAGAATTGATGATATGAATAGTAATTTATAAAGAATAGAAGTATGTAGACATGAATTTAATTAGATCAAAATATTATATGATGGGTATTGACTAGTAATGAATGAGATTGAGCTTTTATGATGAATTAAGACTAGACTTGCTTAAAGATGAAGCTTGTGACTTGAATGTCTTGTGATCTAGATATGTATGATGGTAGAATGAAGCAAAGTTTTGAAAGTAAGGCTTGTAGTCATGAATGTTGATCACTAGGGTTTTGAGAGTAAAGTCAATGTGATGAGTTATGTATGCTAAGGCTTTGAGAGTAAAGTCTATGTGAGAATAGAGGTCTAATAGTTAGAATTGTGGTGAAAGGCCTATACTAACCTAACCTACCTTATGAATGCTTGAATGTATAAAGTGATTGAATCACTTGAACATGGATTCTTTGTCAAGGACATTCTTCCATGAGACATGAATGTTGAGCAAGGCTTAATTGTGAATCAAGGGGTGTATGCTTGGCCCCTAGTGGATATTGACAATGAGATGGAGTGTTAGACAAGGTAGGGTCCAGGTTCCAAGTTTGAAGGAGAACAACACCTAGTTGATGTGAGGACTATCCAAGTTAAAGGGGAAACTCTTACATAGTAGAGTGCGGGTTTTCCCAAAGTTAGGTCTCATGAGATGGAAGCCTTCACATAGTGGAGTTAAGGTTTCTAGTAGCAATATCCATATCCAATGAACTAAGACATACTTGAAGAAGTATCTCCAAGTGTTCAAAAGAATTAATGGACTTAGACATGCTTTAGGAAGTATCTCAAAGAGTCCATCTTAATAATGAACCTATACATGCTTAAAGAAGTATCTCATAATGTTTAACCTAATAATGAGCTAAGATGTGCTTAGGGAAGTACCTCATAGTGTTCTAAGGTTTAAAGAGAGGGACTAGTTTCCAACCAAGAAGCATAATAATGAGGACCTAAAGGAATACTTAGTGTGGGTAGGATTATGGGGTCTTATACATGCATTGCACAAGCATGACTTATGGTTACCTAAGAAGTGTTTCTCTTATATGAGGTATGTATAATGGATTGTTGCTATAGTTGCCTTCCATGATATGATTGACTAGAGGATGAGGTCAAATATGATGAAGAAGTATGATGGCCTAAAAGTGGTACTTAGCCTAGGTGGGATTATGGGGCCTCATCTATGCATTGCACAAGTATAGCTTGAAGGTTACTTATGAATATTCTCTTGTTTGTGAGAAGTAAGCTAAGGGTATGACCATAAGATGGTTAGGATGAATATGATGACCAAAGGGGATACTTAGTATGAATGGGATTATGTGGTCCTATTCATGCATTGCATAAGTATGCTTTGAGGTTACTTGAGAAGTAGTTCTATTATGATATGAAGGGCTAAGGGTTTAATAATGCTTATATGATGCCTATGTTGGAGACATTTGCTTAAGATTATGATATTGTCTCGTATGCTTATAATTGATGTTTCATGAAGTATTTGATTATGCTTATAGATTATATCTTATGTTGACTAACCCTTATGATGTTATGCTCTTATGATGTTATGCTAGCTGTCATATTTAGTACTTTTGTGCTAACGGATACTTTGCCTACATTCTCATTAAATCTAGGGTTCGGTGATTTGAGTTCCATTCTTGAGGATAGGTTTCTAAGGAGCAAAGGGCTGAAGATTTGGTGAGTCCTCATAACTTCGAGGATAAAGCCACTATTTCCTTATGTCTTTTATTTTCATGTTTTGAGACTATTGTATGGGCTGTGTCCCAAAGGTTTTATTCAAAGTTGTATTAGAGGGTTTTGAGACAAAGTGTAGTAAGACTTTCGCTTTCTTTTGAAAAGACTTCGATTGTATGGATAAAGTTTTAAAATATCTGTACTTTTCTATTATCTTATGTTATGATATGCTAAGGACTTGTATGAAACCCCTTCAGGGTCAAGTACGCTATGTTATATATAGGGTGTACCCCTAGGTCGTGACACCATTCTCTGTCATGGTCTCTCCATCTCTCATCTCTATTCCAACTCGGATTTCCACTTAGCCATGGATAGTTTTGACGATATCCTCCTCCTCGATTAGCTAGGAAGTTCACTTCCTCATTGTAAAGCGCTTCAAATTGAGCTCCTTCGGTATTCACTCCTCCAACACCCACACATTTACACTCTTCATACCACTACCCATCACATTTTTCGTCAAGATGTCCAGTCGGATCATCATTTTGGCCATGTTTTGGTCTCTATCTTGATCCTTCTCAATCTACTCTTTTGTCATTTTAAAGGTGAGAGGAGAGACTTGGTCTTCACGACTGTACCACACTCTGTTTATCTTGGTCATGTCATCAACGAGTTGCGACGCTACTTCATAGGGTTGTTGCATTATACCACTGGGAACAAGTTGATAGAAACTCTTTTGTTCACCGAGTCAAGGTTCCTATAAAAATATTTCAGCAACACATTGTTTGGAAGTCTGTGAGTCGGGCATTGAAGTACCAACTTCTTAAATCTCAGCCACATCTCGTGGATAGGCTCACCCTCCAAGCGTTTGAAACCTTGGATGTTGTCTCTAAGCGTCGTCATCTTCGATGGGGGAAAGAATCTCATAGAGAATGTTGTGGTAATTTCATCCCACGAGGTGATGGAATTCCTTGGTAATTTAGCCAACCATTTTGTAGCTTAACCCATTAAAGAGAATGGGAACAACCTGAGACATACTAATTCTTGTGATATGTTCTTGAATGAGAATGGACCACAAACGTCCACGAAGTTCCTAATATGCTCATGAGGGTCTTTTTGTGCCAACCCTCCATATAATCGTTTCATTTGGAGAAGTTGTAGCACTGTGCTTGTAACATGGAAGACTGCATTACCCTCAACATGAGGTAGACGAATTGCACCAACACCACTCAATTGGATTGGGTCATTCACATCATTAAGATTCTCAATGTCGTCTTGGGGGCCCACTTGGCTACCATTACTCCCGTTTACGCTCATCTCTTCCTCTGTTCAACACAAGCAACACAAAACAAAACTAATGTAAGTCGATTCAACTACAACAAAAAAGATCACAATTCAACTTCAATAAAAGAATTTTTAACAACACCACTCCCCGACAGCGACACCATTTTTTATTAACGTTTCAAATACATCTCATCTGATACTAGGTGTAGACGATCGTAATCTAGTATAAACCCAACAAGTGAGTTGGGGTCGATCCCATAGGGAGAAGTAGGATTTCGAATTCAATTATGTAGTTATAAACATGATTTAAATAGTTGTAGGAATAGGAATTATCGGAAACTTTTAATTAAATTAGAAGGGTGACATCAATGTCAGGTGGGAATTTTTTATATAAGATAATAATCACAACCACAACAATTAAAAAGAGTAATCAATGAGTAAGAGGTACTTGGAGGAATGACCGACTAATTGCCAACTCTCGCTCAGTGGGTGTTTGGTGATTACTAAAAGTTACTAAATCTTCATGGGTAGGATTGACTTTTGATGAGATAATTTTCTATCGAACAACTACCTCGTTTCAATTGAGTTCTCTCCAACCTCTATAGGCTAAATATGAAAACCAGCCCACAACCTCACTACATCTACTCTCTCGAGCTAGATTGGTAGAATGGGACTTGGGATTCACTCTCTCGAGCTGAACCCACAATGACCCAATCACTACGAATGCCAATTTATCATCTTGGTTTTACACCTCTCTCTCAAGAAAGCATGAAACACTAAATCATATTGAAATAAACATTCAACAAAGCAATTTAACCACAATAATAAATCAGACCCACTTCGAATTAGCACTACAATCAATAATATCTAACACCCATTTAGCTAAATTAAGTAATTGACATGGTCAAACCCCCTAGAATGGGGTTTTAGCTATTCATCATAAAAAAAAGAAAATTCAATACCTAAAACATGCTCCATAGCTGGGTATTGATTTCCAAAATCTTAACCAAAAAAATGCTTCAAATCAATAAGAATAGTGTTTTTGTTCTCAATCTTTCTTTCCCCAATGTCTACGATCCTTCTCTCTCTTCAAAAGTAACAATTTATACTGATCAAATTTTTCCTTTTTGGGGCCAATCTGTGAGGAAAGTCGGGCTTCGCCGACCAATCAGTGAATCGCCAATTGCTCTTGTCCATCACCTTCTCAGTCAGTTTTTCATCCATTTTGTACTGTAAAGTTTGGCGGTCTATGTCGGGGTTCGCCAAGTAGTTCGGCGATGCGCCCTTTGTTCCTTTTGGTTACCGTTCTTCTTCCAGCTTCACTGCAGGTTTTGTACACTTCGGCATACACAACCCCTCTTCGCCGATCCATTCGGCGAATCGCCAACGGGGCACACCCTTCGCCCAAATTTCTCTCATCTCAGAGGTGGCGTTCTATAAATTTGGGCGGGCTAAGAGCCACCCAGTGGACCGTCGAGTGGTCTTGGTGATCCCCAGGGTCGTTTTTCTCCACTTCTTCAGCTTGTTGGTTCCTTATAGTCCGGTAGTGTCATTGCCTTGCTCCTTAGCTCATATACCTGAAAATCAATGCTTTAACATCAGATTTTATCATAAATTAGGCATTTGAGGACACTAATACTATAAAAACAAAGTCCTAAATGAGCCCAAATCTTGGACTCATCAACACCCTCAACTTAAACTTTTGCTTGTCCTCAAGTTAGACTCAAGATCAACAGTTCAATAAGGATGTCTCAAATAGTGCTGCATAAGACTCAACATGAATGCACACAAAAGGTTCAAACTACACATACAATGCTCAATTGTGCACTCAGAGATTCAAATTGTGATTTACCATTATCAAGAATACTCAAGTTCACAATACTTGCTTCAAATGCAAGTTCAAGCTCAACAAAGGAATTCAAATGCCCTCACACCTAAGATGATTCCAAACTCACACAAAATTCTTCATCAATTTAAAGTGCTGAAATCACATACAACTCTCACACTCAAAAAGTTGAACACATGCATGATTTCACCCATAGACTTACCCTTATTTTCCAATCAACATTTGTTTCAGCTCACTAAGGATCACAAAGGTCTTTTAAGGCTTGTAATGGGGCTGAGTGTAAAGGTATGATCATTTAGGCTTAGTGGGTTCTTCCTTCATTAAGTATGGACTGAAAATCACTCTTTCTCCTTTTATTTCCTTTTCACCCTCATCTGGTGATAACCTGGCCGTAGGTCAATCTTAGAGAAGTAACTTGCACCTTGGAGTTGATAAAAAAAATCATTTATCCTTGGAAGAGGATACTTATTCTTAATGGTAACCTTTCTCAATTTCTGGTAGTCAAACACATGTGAATTGAACTATCTTTCTTACGAACAAACAAAACTGGAGCACCTCATGGAGAGATACTCAGCCAGATGAAACCTTTATCCAATAAATCTTTCAATTGCCCATTCAATTCCTTAAGTTCTGTCGGAGCCATTTGGTAAGGAGGAATAGAGATGAGTTGTGTATCCTGGAGAAGGTCAATACCAAAGTCTATTTCCCTTTCGGGAGGAACACTGGGTAAATCATCGGGAAACACTTCCGAAAACTCATTTACGATGGGGACTGACTCAAGAATAGGGGTTTCAAAATCCTTATCCCTAATCCAAACAAGATGATATATGCAACCCTTAGAAATCATTTTTCTAGCCTTAAGACAAGAAACTAACTGACCCTTAGGCATAGAGTTTACCGCTTTCAACTCTAGGATATGCTCATTTGGAAACTAAAACTTAACCACTCGAGTTCTACAATCAACACAAGCATAACAAGAATAGAGTCAATCCATACCAGTAATATCATAAAAATATAACATATCAAGCTCTACAATATCAACATAAGTGACTCTATGGGATATGGAGACGGGACAACTTCTATAGATTGTGTTAGCCACAATAGATTCACCAATAGGAGTAGAGATAGAAAAAGGGTGAAACAACACATCCGAAAGAACATCAAACCTCATATCCACATATGGCGTCACAAAGACAAGGTAGCACCGGTATCAAGCAAAGCATAAGCATCAAGATAAAATACTTTCAACATACTGATAACCACATCAAGAGAACCCTTTTGATCATGTCGAGTTTGAAGTGCATAGAATCGGTTTTTCTTTGGAGAACTTGAACCCGAACCACTAGGCGGAGCTTTCCTACTATATTTTCCCTTGTCGACCCTAGCTAGACAATCTCTCAAGCGGTGGCCACTTTTACCACAACCAAAACATTTATCCGTACCCTTCAAGAACCCTCCCTAATGTCTCTTGCCACACTTTTGGCATGCAGGAACCAAAGATCCATTTACACCACCATCTTCTCCTTAAGGCTTAGGGTTAGACACCATTTCTTTGTTGAACTTAGGACCAAGAGCATTGGAGGAACCTTGACCGGAAAATATTTGTCAGTTATTAGAACTACCATGTCCATCGGACCTTGAATGTGAAAAATCACCATCACCAATCTTTTCCCTCTTCGGTGCCCTTGACCTTGCCTTAAGATTATCCTCTTCAATTTGTTGAGCATGAATCATTAAACAAGAAATGTCCATTTCCTTAATAAGCATGGTGGTACAACATTCCTTAACCACCATGTCAGACACTCCCAAAAAAAACTTGCTCATAGTTGCCCTAGGATCGCCAACCATAGTAGGAGCATATATTGACAATTGTATGAACTTCAAGGCATACTCCCTCACACTCATATTTTCTTAACAAAGAGGTTAATGAATTCAAGTACCTTTGCCGCTCTCATCTCAAGGAGAAAAATCTATCAAGAAAAGTGACCTTAAACTTCTCCCAATCAAGAGGGCCTGTATCAAACACCCTCTCTTCCTTCCATTGGTTGAACTAAACTTAAGCAACACCCTTAAGTTGATAAGCGTCCAATTCAACCTTTCCACTGGCGTCACTCCTATGATCATCAAAACCTATACACCTCATCAATGAACTTCTGAGGATCTTCACCAACCTAGGAACCATGAAACTCCGAGGGATTCATCCTGGTGAATTCCCTCACCCTAGTCACCACCGTACCCAAATTTTGGTTCACGAGGACCACAACCTCCCTATTGGCTTGGGCCATTATAGGTTGAGCCAACACTTGAAAAGTAGCTCAAAATTCTGTATTAGTCACTTGTTCGACCAAATTGTCGGCCGAAACTTGAGGAGCTTTTTAAAGAGCTCGAGGAGCTTCTTGTTCCATATTCTCATTTGCATTCCTCCTAACATATGCTCTTTGTGAGTCTATATCTATAAAAGCATCGTATAAGGATTAGGAAAGAGACATATAAAGTTAAACTCTATCGCACAAATTTAGAGTGATGAAAGAAGTGGAATTTCCTAAACATCTTATAGCCTCTTATTCATAAATATGTTGCGCTTCACACTCATGAATAAGAATCTACTCGACGCGGCTTATGAGACATCCTAGGCCCTTTCAAAATGTTATGCTCTGAATACCAAGTTTGTCACGACCCAATGTATACCCTAAGTGTAACATGGTGTATAGAACTCCGAGAAGCCCTACACAAGACACTTAGCATATATCATACAAGATAATAGAAATAAGAAATTTGAAAGATAGCATTTCATATTTCAAAAGAGTTTGAAAAAGTGGAAGTCTAACATAAGCTTGAATAAGCCATCTAAACATTATAAGGAGTGGTTGGAAGGTAACTCATGCACCGTATACATCATTCGGAAACTAGAAAGTCATAAAGCAAGTAAAAAGTGTCTCGGTCCTCGGAACATGAGGACTCACAAATCTCTTGAAATACATAAGAATAACTAGCCATGGGAGTGAGGGGTCGAAGCGCCAAACCCTATATTAATGAGATAATGTAGGCACAAGTATGTATTAGTACTTGAAATGTAAAAAGTATGGGGCAATATGCATAAAATAGATATGGTAGCATGAATGGCTTAAAACATGTAATGCATGACTAATTATTGAACATTTAAAAGATTAAAGAAGCAATGACATGTAAATCATGAAATATGATCAATATATTCTACTTCTACTATTTAATAAAAGGAATTTTATGCCCAAGCAGACAGCAGGTCAACATGCCTGCTTGGGCATTTTGAGGACATTTCAGTAATTTGATAAAATTAGAGCAATTCTACTGGCTAGAAGTAATGTGTTGTGACTTACATTTTTAAATAATTATATTGCTCAGAAAATTTGACCCTTTATAGTAGGATAGCTAACACATTGCCAACACAATTAATATATCATAATGGGACCCTCTCTCTTGCTTTTTTATGGCAGCCCTATTGCTTTCTGTAAGCTTCGAATTATCATAGTTATTTTTAAGCAGATAAAATTTCTCTACATTTTCAATTTAAATTTTCTTTAATACTATAAATTATAATAATTAATAATTAATAATTTAATATATTAAAAATAAAATAAAAATTAGTTGATTTTCGTTATTTTATTGATACTATATAAAATAAGACAAAGGAAGCAACATGTATTATTTACAATGACTTAAAAAGTATTAAAAATTACAATAATTAAAAATTTAATTATTTGAAAGATATATAATAAAATAGGTTGACTCTTAGAATTCTATCAGGGTCACATAGATTGGGACAAGGAAAATAACATATATCATTTTAAAATTACCATAAAGGTATTATAAATTATAATAATTAACAACTTAAAATATCTGAAAGACATTTAAAAAGGGTTAATACTGTAATTTTATCCATATCAAATATATTAGGACAAAGTGATCAGTATTATATGTTATTTGAAAGTTACATAAAAATATTATAAATCACAATAATTAATAACTTAAAACAATTTTTTTTTAAATATAAAAATTTGGATGACTCACCAAATTTTATTTGTGTCACATAAATTGAGACAACAAAAATAACACATATTGGGTCCATTTTAATCTATTTGTATTATTTTTTAAGTTTTTTTATATTTAAAAATTGCGTAAAAATACTAATCATGATAATTGACAACATAAAATATTTATTTAAGAAAAGCATATAAAAAATTCGAATGATTCTTGAAATTAATCTATCGTTAAAAATTACGTAAAAATACTATAAATCATGATAATTGACAATATAAAATATTTAAAAAGAAAAAAATAAAAATTTCTATTGATTCTTGAAATTAATCTATCGTTAAAAATTGCGTAAAAGATACTATAAATCATGATAAATGACAACTAAAAATATTTATAAAAAAACACTTAAAAATTTGACTGATTCTTAAAATTAATCTATCAGTGCTACATGAAATGAGAGAAAAGAAGTAATATGTATTATTTAATGTGAAATTATTTAATTTGAAAACTATGTAAAAAATATTGTAAATTTTAACAATTAACAACATTTGATTTACTCTTGAAATTTAATCTATGCTACATAAATTGAGACAAGTGGAGTAATATATATTATTTGAAAATTACATAAAAAATATTATAAATTACATTATTAACAACTTAAAATATTTAAAAATCATATTAAATTTAAATAACTCACTATATTTTAATTGTGTCACATAAATTAAGATAAAAAAATAACAGATATTGGGCCCGTGCTAGCACGGGTAACATTGTCTAGTAATAAAATAAGAGACAAAATAAAATTTTGAAGAAATATAGTCATTTTGTTGGATATTAGCTTGAACCGATAATAAAACCATTAGAGTTATATCATGGAATTCGGTATATCCCTCATATCAAAAGAAGGGGATCCTACTTACCAAGGTAGAATCCGTACATATCATCTTTTGCTAAAGTGGATACACTAGCTAGGTCATTTTAAATAATCCTATGAGGGTACGTAGTTTGGGACTAGAGGTTGCTACTAGAGACTACCCTATTTGAGCCTCCACCTCAAAGCCATCTCGATGCTAATTTTAAATCCCACGGAATAGATAAAAGTCAAATATCAATACAACATAGGAAAGGCAATGATCAATACCAATCCACACTTTTTAGGTCAAAACATAGAATAGCTCCTTAAACACAATTCAACATAGATGAGAAAACATTTTACCAATCTGAATCCATATGTGAGAAATACCTTTCACAATCATGATCATAATAGCACGTGATAAAACATTTCACTATAACATTGATACTTTTCTTTCAAAGCATCCCCCAAATCAGTTACAATAATTTTTTTTAAAAACATGCATATCTTCATAATTTCATAATTCATTGCTCATACGCATCATCATTGGTACTTAACCAAAATCATAAATCATGCATGTGTTCATGTGAATTCAACTTAAAATCATGTAATTAATTTAATTGATGCATTAGAAGGTAGAGATTAATTAATAAAATCTATCTATCTATCTATCTATCTATCTATCTTTATTTATTGCCTTGATTTCTGCATTTTCATTCCGCATTTTCATTTGTAATTCATAGTGAGAATTTCATCAACTCATGGAGGAATGAACTCCATGGGTGAATTCCCACATACCTTGCTACTCAAAACCCACAAAGAATGATGAATTGGAGACTTGAAGTGAATCCTAGCTTCTTCTTCTTGCTTAGGTTGAGAGGAAATTGGGGAGTGAATTCGGTTAGGTTTTGGGGAATTAGGAGAATGGGTGTTTTAGTGGATAATTTAGGACTTTAAAGCCTTATATAGGTCTTTGGGTAGAAGAAAAAATGGCATAGTTTGGTTTGAAACAATTAGTAAAAGATCCAAAAGCCCCTTTAAATAACTGTCAAACCCTTCTACGGTTTGGACTGATGGTTGGTAGAACTTTCTACAAACTGTCTTGGTCAACCGTAGAAAAGTTCAGAAACCTATATTTTTTTATCGACTTTGACAAAACCTTTCTACGGCCCGTAGAACTTTCGACGGTCTGTAGACACAACCAAAGAAAACAACTTTTGGCCTTAAATTTTTACTAAGTCAGAGACCTACCTATGAGACCATTCTATGACTCGTAAATCATTTGACGGATCGTACTTGTGAACCGTAGAAGGAGGTACTAGGACTTGATTTTTGAAAATATGTTTCTCCCTTTCTATGAGAATGGTCTAGGACCCGTAGAAAGTTATACGAATCATAGACTGGTGTCATATACTTGAACCTAATGTTGCAATTTAATGAAAACCTTTCTTTTTTGAAATCTGAGATGTTATATTGACTTTTCGTGAAAGAGGCACGAAAATTGCTAACCCGAGCCTCATGAAAAATATCATCCCTCGCGATCGCGAGGTGCACCAATACTTGGGCATCAAAAAAATTACCAACCTCTCAAAACATTGAATGAACTCTTGAGATTCATTCGGAAGCACATATAGACAAACCACATATGCAAAACGATCATACTAAACATTTTGGACTCAATGGAACCATTGAAACATGATGTCTCCTTGACCCGACATCCGTGAAAACCATAAGAAACTAACTCTATTCCTAAAAAGACTAAAACAAGCTCGGGACTTCTCATAAACCATGACCTCACATAGGCCTAAAATCACCCCCCAATCTAACGAAACTCTCAAAAAACTGGTATGATCCTCCGAACCCTGTATGGTTACCTAAGTCAAACCAAAGGCTAAATTTCCATAATTTCACAACTTAGGACCTCAAATCCTCGAAAAGACTCTGAATCTAAAACCGACAACTCCCACATACCAGAGTCCACATTTTGAGACAGATGGAATCAGTGAAATTCTATTCTAACACTCGAAACTCCAAAATACACCAAAAAAATCTCTTTTTAGCAACATTAGGCTTTCAAACTCAAAACTTAAAAATTTCTTAAATTTAAACTAAAACGTCAAAAAAACTTTTCAAAACTCAATCATAAAAGATTGGAAGTCGATATTAGGAAGGGTAAAATGGTAAATTCATGAAAATTTCTAAAAATGATCAACCAGATTATTACAGGTTCAAGGTAGAACAGAAAGGGCATTACCCTAAAGAGAACCCGAAATGTCTCTGCAAACCTTTTAGTGTATTAATACGTGTGAGATGACCACACCACACTTAAAGCTATTGTTTGTCCTAAAAGAAACTCACCATACATCATATAGAAACAATGTATTAACAACACCAATTGGACAAGGTCATTCATACTCAACTATAGCTCATACGTTGCTGATGGGCCTGCAATCCTATTTTGTTTAGGAAAAAATTTGTTTTGTCTATAAATATTTTTCTTAGGTTTATAGTTTTAGTTTATGCACTCTACATATTGTTACAATTTTTGTTGCTTGGAAAAATATTTTCTTTGAGGTTTGAGCAGTTTGAGCAGTTTGAGCAGTTTGCAATAAAGTACATTGATACTTGATAAATATGAGTCGTACCACGACCAATAATAAGGTGTGTGGTGGGAGTTAAACCACCCTACTAAAAGCTATTTTAAGTGTTTTACAAGTTTTAAATACTACGCCAACAAGGAACGACTTGATGAAATAAGATAGTATCAAAAATAAAAAGAGACAAGTTGGTGTACCGGGCTCCAATTGTGGACCCCATATGTATGTGCTAAGCCTCGTGCCATGAGTGTCTCTTAACTAAACTTTAAAGACTTAAAAAAATAAGGAAAACCCAAATTTAGGATCGCAGCGCACACCTCTCTTGCCTGCAATGGGCCTCGCACTACAACCGATGTGGTTTGGATTATTTTTCACTTAAAATTTTAGGTTTACCCCACCCAAAATCCTTATTTAAACAAAAAATTTGATTGATGCAATTCTTGCAGGATAAAAATAATTAAGAAATGAAAATTGCATAGTGAACTCATGGATGATAGAGCATAAAGAAGAAAAACAAAGAATTGGTGCTAGCTCATCTTGTGAACATGCCTCATGAGAAAATAAAAAGGAGTGTTTGATTGAATTATTGATGTCATGAATTAGATAAATAAGGTGAAAAAAAATCAAGGATGTGAAATGGTATGCTTAAAGTGAGAGGTGATAGCATTAGGGAGGTTTTTAAGTCACTTGGATCAAATTATATCCTACCCTTTTCATCTTGCCTATGTTTGTCTAGAAAGTACTTGGTGACAAAGTTATGGTAATCTACATTAGTGGAAATTTACATACAGGGCAAGTCTATGGTTATGTCTGACTTTCTTTGTGAGACTGAGTTTATATGCATTATCTATAATTCCTTGATATGAAATTCATGATTGTTGTGAGTGACAAGGAACTTTTCTAGTAAATGGTAACGTATTGATTTCAATTAGGTGCACAAATTGGGATCGAGGAAGGATTAAACAAGGTAATATTTGCTCTTAATACACAAGCGTTGAGAGATGATGCACTTGAAGCATTTTTAAACTTCTAATTTTATCTCTAACTTATTTATTTAGATATCCCAAGTTAATTAACTTATTTCCCTTTTGTATGTTTCATGACATGTTTCTGTAAATGTCATAATCGGATAGGTAAAACTCATATATATGTTGCTCTATGTAAATGCATACATTGTCATTTATAAAGATGGAAGTCAAAGTTGTTATTATGAAATTGTACCATTGTTAGTCTAATTTTTAAGTGATGAATGAGTTTTGTAATTTTCAGTGTTTCGGTTAGATGCCTTAAAAGAATTATGTGTCAAGTATTATCTAAATGTCTAATTTGTCCTTCGAGAAACTTGAGTAGGCTTTATAAGAAAAACATATGAGTTAAATGAAGAGGTATGAAACAACTATGAATATGTGTTGCATTTGATGATACCTCAAGGGACCTTAGTAGAAGATGTTGAGTGTGTCCTAAAATGTGTCAAACCTTTTAGTTAAACTGTTATATTTTATGATTTGAAATTTGTACAAGTCGATAAAGGATTAATCATGTTGATAAAACCCTTATGAGCCAAATCATCCATTTTTATCATCATTCTACCGAGTCACTAGATCACTAACTAATGCAACGAATAAGGAAGAAGAAGATGAACTAGACGAAACAATCAATAGTCCAGTTATTGAAGCTTCGACTCAGGCTAAGACTCAATCTCAATCTAGATTTCCTTGTGTACTTCCTGGGAAATGTAGATGAGTGATCAAAAACTAAAAGTACATATTTATTAGAGATAGTACACGTTGATAACTATATGAATAGCGAAAGACTTTAAGTTTAGAAGTTAGAAAGTGAGAATGATTGATTCTTGAGAGGAAAGAAGACAAGCTCAAGTATTTGATACCTGAAACCTTGCTTAATAATAAAAGAAGTAGTATCAATTAAGAGGAATAAGAAGAAGAAGGAGAAGAGGGATCGAATAAATCCAAGCTATGGTTCAAGGTAGAATAGAAAGCTAATAACCCTAAAGAGAACCCCAAAGATCTCTACAAACCTTTTGGTGTATAAATATGAGACATATCACCACACCATACTTAAAGCTATTGTTCATCTTCAAACCATTCATCATATATAATACAAACTCAATGTCTTAACAACACCAATTGCACAAGTTCAGTCATACCCAATGTACAATGCGTACGCTACTGAGAGACCTCCAATCCTATTTTTTTTGGACATAATGTATTTTGTCTATAAATACTTTCCTTTGGTTTTTATTTTTAGTGTCCACACTTTAAAAATATTGTCACATTTTTTGTTGCTTGAAAACACAATTCTTTATTTTAAAGAAATAAAGTACATTGATTCTTGATAAATATGAGTCGTACCACGATCAATTTGTTGGGATGTAACCTACCCTACACAAATATATTTTAAGTGTTTTTCTGGTTTTAGATACTATGCGAATGAGGAAGCACATAATGGAACAAGAAAGTGTCAAAAGTAAAAAGAGACAAGTTGGTGTGTTGGGCTCCCCATTGTGGACCCCATGTGCATGTCTATGCACTATGTCTTGGGCCACGATGGTCTATGAACTAAACTTAAGATACTTGAAGAAAAGGGAAAACCCGCATTTTAGGGTTGTGGTGCACACCCCTCTTGCTCGTTATGGGCCACACACCTCACCCTGATGTGGTTTGGATAATTTTTCACTTAAGATTTCAGGTCAACCCAACTTGGGATCTTTTTTGATACCTCAAATCCTAATTTCCTCTTTATTTTATCCTTGTGGCACACTTCCTCTATTTTATCTCAATCGATCCTCGAATAACACCCTAATTTTGATCTTTTTCTTCTTTAATCAATTCTACAAGCTTCATGGTAAGTTTCTATTGCATTATGTTAAAGATTATTTTGTGTTTCAAGGTTAGTTTCTTAACCTATCAATTTTAGTTCCTAATTCTTCAAAATTGTTTAAAATTAGAAATGGGTTTGTGAATATGATATTATTTTGATGGTGTTTTGCTAAAGCTTTGTTCCGTATTGAAGAACAAACTTGAAAATGCAGAGAAAACATGAAATTAGGGTATCCCTAAGGCTTAATTTTTGAAAATTGATTTGATTATCTTGTTGGGATGTTAGATATGACTTCAATAGTGTTGAAAATGGTTTCTAGTCACTAATTAGAATTAGTTGGGGAAGCATGAGTATCTATCAAAATAGACAACTAGTACCATGATAGAAAATTAAGTATGGGGTGACCCTCAATCTTTAAAATTTTATTTGTTAGTCTTCTAAACTAAAATCTATCATGTATTTTGGTTTGAATTGAGAAGCATCATATCCTACACCAAGGAAGAGGGAAAGCTAAGGTTTGTTCCTTGAGTAGAAATCCAAAAATTCATGACAAGAGATTGCCTTCAAATTCACTTTTGTTCTCTTATATTTCAAAATCTTTTCAAAACTCCTTTGCCAATCAAATTTTTTGGCAGTTTTACTTGCGAGAAGTGTGACACGAACCCAAAATAAAACTAAAACTTGAAATTTTTTCTTAAGAAAATTGCCTTTCAATCTATCATAGGAAAATACCAACCCAGTTCAACATACAAACTAAATAAAGAAAAAAGAGAAAGAAAAAAATGCTTCTTGGAAAATAACCATGGTATAAAGAAATTTTATTCAACTACTTACTATTAACAAAGAAGTTGCCTCTCGACAAGCTATTGAGTTATTATTGCAGCACAGTGAAAATTGTCTTAACCAACCAATTCATGAATCAAAAAATCTTCAAAATAATGACATGTTTGTAGCTTACTCATGTTCTCTATGATATTATCCATTACCTTCCTAACCTTGGCATCTCACTTACGCCCGCATCTTTTTGTGTCATTCAATACTTCTTTGATCTCCTCGTTAGACATGTTGTTCAAGTCTTCTCCTGCTACAACTATATCTAGTTCTTGATTTATTGGATCAAGTGTTGTCAAAAATATGTCTAGAATGATGAAGTAGTACAACCTATGGTCCTTTTGTGCCTGAAGTTTTCTGAATCTTGCCCATACATGTGATAATTTCCAATCTCCCAACTATCTCAAGTATAAAATGCTATTGAAATATATGTTCTTCCAACCACCTAGCTCCACTCGTAAATGAAAATATGGACTAATTTTGGCCAATATTTAATCTCATTTGGTTGCAATGCTTTGAACCATGTTTTTGCTTCACCTATAAGAGATCACACAAACATGTTAAGTTTTAACATCTCATCATATGTTAGTTAACACTTATGCTCTGCACAAACACTTATAAAATTTCTCATGTGTTGGAAAGGATCTCTCTCCTAAGAGTTACAGATTTGCCCTTGGTTTTTTAGATCTCGTTCAATTGAATCCTTTAAGGAAAGAAATGTCATCTTGGGGTTTTCACCTTTAAATGCTTCTATTATGATTTTGCATAGATCTCTATTATATAATAGTTTGGAAGATTCTTTATAGACCGTGAATTCTATCTCTTTATCATAGACTCTCATTATCATCTTTAGATTTTACATCAATCAGTGCTCCTCTTATGCTAAGAAGGGAAGCCCTAGAATGACTAGCACTCTAGCATCTACTTCAAAGTCTAGAATTATAAAATTGAGTGAATGCTGAATTTCGCCACTCTTATAAGCATATCTCTGATTACTCTATCTGGTGCTAGATGATATCTCCTTTCTAATAGAAAGGTGATATCGATTGGGTGTGGTTCTCCCAAGTCAAGTTCTTTGAACACAGGTAAGGACATCGAATTTATGCTTGCCCCCAAATTACACAATGCATGCCCAACATCACATTCACCAACTTGTATGGGAGGGTGAAGTTCCCTTGATCATCAAGTTGTTTTAGAAACCTACTCATCACTATAGAACTGTATTCGTCAGTAAGTGATGTTGTCTTACTTTGTCCAATATCCTTCTTGTATGCCACTATCTCTTGTAAATACTTGGCATATTTTGGCATATCTCTTAATGCATCAATAACCGGTATGTTGATATGTAGGGCCTTGAAGATACTAGAAAACATAGTGAAACTATTTGTTTTGAACCAATTTCTTGAGAGTTGGTGGAATATTTTCTGGCATAGGCATAGTTGCACAAGACATTCTAGTCTCTTTATCATCACTATCTGCTCATCCATAATACTTAATTTGTGTTCGCTCATAGCTTTTTCTTGTGTTTTTTCAATCAAGACTATATAGTCTGTGAAAAGGTCTCCACTTTGTGTTGCAACAACCATATATTTACCCATATTACCTCCCTTTAGTTTTGACTTTGCCACTATATCAAAAGGAAGAGCGCCTTTTTGTCTTTGATTTATTTTTGTTGGCATCTAGCTTATTTGGGTCTCAATTTGCTTGATAAACTTAACTTGTGAGTTCACCACTTATCCTATAGTAGCAATACAACTTCATAATTATTGCATGTGTTCTTTCTGTATTTTTAACCTTCTTACATGAAATAATACTTCGTCCATTTTAGATGTCATGTGGTCATTTTCTAATGGTTAGGAAACATTTTAGTGCCTAATTTGGGGTGGTACATATGGATTTGTACTTCTTTGGTTGAAGCCTTAGTCCTAATTTCATTGATTCCTATTCTACAACTTGTAATTTTCTCACTATTCTAATCTTGATTTCCTTTTCCTTTTCCTTGTCGCCAAGGTCCTTGGTAGGAACCCTAGTAGTATGGACGGGAATCCCCATCTTAGTGTTTACATAGTGTGCCTCTTCCTTATAATTCTAGAAAGATTCATCTGACTTGTACCCTTGATCATTAACAACCATAGTATTCACTATTTGCTTTAGAATACCCATCACATGTGTAACACCTCAAAAATCTAACTAGGACTGTAGAGGAGGAAAAAAGGGTGAACTATGGAGGGTTCCATAGGTCGTGTACAGGACCACAACCCGTCACCCTCATCGTGGTTCATACTTGAAAAAATGTGGAGGACCACGAACCCTTTCACGGGCCATGGAACTCCCACGGGCAGTTAGGTTGCCCGTCAAAGTGACCAGGAGCCACCCAAGGCTACTGTGACAAACCACGAACCATTAGACGGTCAGTGGAATCCCACACGTGCCATTAAGTGGCCTCTGGAAGTCACCCTAGAACCACCCTAGTTCCTTGGAGGAATCATAGTTCTCTGTACAGCCCGTGGTGCTCCACACGGTCCGTGAAGTGGGTCATGATGGAATATGTCAACCTTCAAGTTTTGGGTCAACTTCAAACGGTCATATCATTTAGCACAAAATTAATTAGGTGGCCCATAACCTATCAAATTAAAGAAAATTGAGTCATCTTTCTGACGCCGCTGAGTTTGCTAAAATCCAAGCTTGGAGTGAAAAGTTATGCTCGTTTTAGTAGAGCCCTATTGGGTAGGGCCACAACCATGACCCAGTTGCGGGAATTAGTCCTAATAACGGCCTGTCAGTCCCACTGTGAAGGGCTTTCGTCTTCTTTTATGTCAGGGTCATTTTGGTCTTTTCCCCTATGCATTGGGCACTTAAACTACATCGTTTGATGCCTAAACTATGTCGTTTTGATCAGTCTAAGCCTAATAATCTAGTTAGATAATACCCAGAACACTCATTCTCCAAAAATCACCCAACCTAGAGCAAAAAGAAGATGAGAAGTCGACTGTTTCTCCCAAGAACAAGCAGGAGTGTTCTTCGAAGTTTAGCCCCAAAATCCAAAGGATTTCTCCATAGATTTTATCACTAGGTATGTGGGATTTCACTAGTTGGTTCCTTTCACCCAGTAAGTCCCTAGAATTTAGTTAGTTCTTCAATTTCTCATAAATTGTTATACTTAGGGTTTCCAGATATGAAGATTTATTGTGATTTTAGCTGTTATAGTTCCCATGATCTAAATAACATGATTCTTGGTGATTTAGTGTAATTTGCATGTATAGAATTCAAAACCCTAGCTTGTATCAACTATCAACTCATGAATTATACTTGCTAGGCATATCAATCAGAAAGTCATGCTTTAGAAATTGAATGCCATAGCTTTCAGTATAATTATGTCCATTCACAGATAGCATGTCATCATTTTGAGTTACTCAATATTTCAGTGCATTTTAGTTTTTCATTCAGTTGGGAGTAAACTTAGCACCGAGTTGGACTAGAGTTCAGCATACCCTCACAGTCCCATAACTATATACCAATGTAGGTTCGGAAGTCCCCTCTATTGGGCATCAGTTTTAGTGATCACGCCATAATCATGCCTTTATACCCCTGGCAAGGTATAATGGGTCCTCTCAATGGGACGTGTACATCGGACTCCACGTTTAGCTCACGTGGTTTATGTTGGTCAATAGTAGCTCCCACAGTCATACTCTTATTGCATTGACCATGTTATCAACATTTACCTCATCATTCAGTTCATCATATGAGTTACATGATTAGTACTTGGTCATTACATTTAGCTTAGATTTCAGTTACACTTCCAAACAGTCTATTTCCATATTCATTATTATAGTGCTCAGTTATATCATTGTTCAGCTTAGTATCTATATCTTGCATGCTCAGTACATTTCAAGTACTGATGCATACTTTGCACTACATCATTTTATGATGTAGATTCAGGCACTCAGCATCCAGATCACAATTAGATTGCTTCTCGATTTGACTTCAATAGCTTCAGTGGTGAATCTTCATACTTCAAGGACAATAGACATGCTTTCTATTTTAGTCTTTATTTCTAGTTTTTATTTTTTGCTAGAGTTAGTTAGGGGCATGTCCCAGCAACTTAATCCAGTTAGAGGCTTTTCATACATAGTAGTAGATTCATCTCGAGTTGTTAAGTGTTGTTTCAGTCATCACTAAACTCTTATTATATTTTACATATTCAAACTATTTTGGGTTTTTTCCCACTTCAAATATCCACTATTTTTAGCATCTGCATTGTACATGTTTTACTTAGTTATTTTCAGTGTGCTTGATATATGCCAGAATCAGGGTTATCTTGGGTTCCCTCGTGATCCTGGGTCCCGTGTTACGTCTAGAGAGTAGCCTCGGGGCATGACAAACTTGGTAAAAGAGCATTAGGTTCAAGAGTCCTAGGGTGTATGAAAGTCTCACTAAGTGGAGTCTATTTCATTGGTGTGAAGCGTGTCACATCTATAAAGGGGAGGATACAAAGTGTTTTAGGAAAAAAACATTTTTTTGCTATTCTCTTCATGCAGGTATGATTCAACTTCTCCCTTCTAATCCGTCGTTGTAGGTTTCAGATCATGCCTCCTCGTAGAGCTAATGCACATAAAGCTCATGCCCAATGCTGATGCAGTTCCTCCAGTCTCGAACCATGAGGTTACGAATGCAGAATTCTGGAATGTGATCCTGCATTTGGCTCAGATAGTAGCCAACCAAAATAATCAGTAGGCCCCAGCTCCTGCAAACCCCACTGGTGGATCAGCTACAACCAAAGTTTGAGACTTTGTGCACATGAATCAACCGGAGTTTCTAGGGCGCAGGTAGGTGAGGACCCACAAAACTTGATTGATGAGGTCAAGAAGATTCTTGAGGTAATGCAAGTGACAGGTACTGATAGGGTGGAGTTTCAATCCTACCAGCTTAAGAATGTGGCTCATATTTGGTTCACACAGGGGAATGAAAATAAGGGGGAGAATGCAGCTCCTGTGATGGGACTATTTTAATGGAGCTTTTCTAGACAGGTTCTTCCCGAGAGAGTTGAGGGAGGCTAAGTCATATGAATTCATGAACTTGAAGTAGGGTTCAATGTTGGTCCAAGAATATGGGCTAAATTTAACCCAGCTCTCCAGGTATTCTCCACACATGGTTGCCAATCCGAGAGCACAAATGAGCAAGTTCTTATTTGGCGTATCTGATCTGGTGAAGACTGAATGCAGGAATGCTATGTTGTTAGGGGATATGGATATCTCTAGATTAATGACCCATGCTCAGTAGGTCGAGGGATATAAGCTCAAGGAAATATATAAGGACAACAAGAAGGAGAGAACATGGAATTATGAAGACTCTCAGTAAAGGTCGGGTGGTGGAAATCGCTCACAGTTTCAGCAGAGGTCTACAACTAGCAAATATGAATTCTGGTTACAGTTAGTCATTTTCCTTGGTAATGTGGAATCTAGCAAAGTGAGTGGACTCTCATAAAATTGAGGTAGTACAACATTGGCCCAGACCCACCTCTACAACTGATATCAGAAGTTTTTTGGGTTTGGCTGATTATTAGAGAAGACTTGTTGATGGATTTTCATCCATAGCTTCCCCATTAACCAAGTTGACTCAAAAAAAGGTTAAGTTTCAGTGGTTAGATGAGTGTGATAAAAGCTTCTCAGAACTAAAGACTAAGTTGACTACAACTCATGTCTTTACTATACCAGATAGTTCAGACGGTTATATGATTTATTGTGATGCATCCAAGGTCAGTCTAGGTTGTGTGTTGATGTAGCTAGGTAAGGTCATAGCTTATGCTCCTAGACAACTTAAGGTCCACAAGAAGAATTACCCGACTCATGACCTCGAACTTGCAGCCGTAGTATTTTCCCTAAAGATTTGGAGACACTAGTTGTATGGTGTTCATGATGATGTGTTCAGAGATCATAAGAACCTCCAGTATGTGTTCATGTAGAAAGAGTTGAATCTTTATCAGAGGAGATGGCTTGAATTTCTCAAAGACTATGACATGAATATATTATACCATCCGGGCAAGGCTAATGTAGTAGTTAACGCCCTCAACAGATTCTATGGGTAGTGTAGCACATGTTAAGGAAGAGAAGAAAGAATTAGCCAAAGATGTTCACCGGCTTCCTTGCTTAGGAGTTTGCCTTATGGATACGTCAGATGGTGGTGTGATAGTTTAGAATGGGTCTGAATATTCATTGGTAGCAGAGGTTAAGGAAAAACAGGATAGCGATCCTATATTACTTCAGTTGAAAGGCGTAGTTCATCAGCAGAGAGTTGAGGTTTTCTCCCAAGGAGGAGATGATGTGCTGCGTTACCAGGGTCGCTTATGTGTTCCTAATGTGGGTGGGTTGAGGAAGCATATCCGTATACAATTCCATAATTCTAGATATTCTCTTCATCCGAGTGCCACTAAGATGTACCGTGATCTACGGGAAGTCTTTTGGTGGAACGGTATGAAGAGAGACATTATATATTTTGTGGCTAAGTGTCCTAATTGTCAACAGGTTAAAGTAGAACATCAGAAACCAAGATGTATGACTCAAGAGATTAACATTCCTACATAGAAGTGGGAATTGATAAACATGGACTTCATTACGGGCTTACCTCGTACTCACAACAACGTGACTCCATTTGGGTGATAGTAGACAGAGTCAATAAGTCAGCTCACTTATTGGCAGTCAAGACTACCAATTCAGTGAAGGACTACGCCAAACTCTTTGTCAATGAGATAGTCAGGTTACATGGGGTTCCCTTGTCTATCATCTCAGACAGAGGTCCTCAGTTTACCTCTCATTTCTAGAAGTCGTTTCATAAAGTTCGTGGTACTCAGGTGAATCTCAGTACCTCATTTCATCCACAAATGGATGGTTAGGTAGAGTGTACCATTCAAACCTTAGAAGACATTTTTAGAGCTTGCATGATCAATTCTAGGGGTAATATGGATGATCACCTACCTCTCATAGAGTTCGCCTATACCTTATAAGGCACTCTATCGGCGTAGATGCAGATCTCTGGTTGGTTGGTTTGAAGTACGTGAAAAAACCTTGATTGGGCCAGATTCGGTTCATGAGGCTATGAAGAAAGTTCAACTCATCAGAGATAGACTAAAGACAGCCCAGAGTCGTTAGAAGTCCTATGCATATGTGAGAAGAAGAGACTTAGAGTTTGAAATTGATGATTGGGTTTTCTTAAAAGTGTCACCTATAAAAGGGGTGATGAGATTTGGCAAGAAATGAAATATCAGTCCCAGGTATGTAGGTCTTTTCAGAATCTTGAAAATGATTGGTATTGTGGCTTATGAGTTATAGTTTCCCATAGAACTAGTAGCGGTTCACCCAGTCTTTCACATTTCCTTGTTGAAAAAGTGTGTGGGTGATCCAACATCGATAATACCTTTAGAGAGTTTGGTTATGAAAGATAGTCTCACCTATGAAGAGGTTCCAGTTGAAATTCTTGATCTTCAGGTTCGAAGGTTGAGAAATAAGGAAGTCGCTTTAGTAAAGGTTTTGTGGAGGAGTCAGTTCGTAGAGGGAGCTACTTGGGAAGATGAAACAACCATGATGCCAAGTATCCTCACCTCTTTTCGTCCGATTCCAGTTCTGATTTCTTTTGTTTAAATTATACATTTGAAAGGAATATTGAAAATAAAATTGATTCTAATAAATATATACTTTTCTATTATTTTAATTTTTGAGTAATAGAAAAATATAGATCATGAATTCGGTGGACATTTGACGATATATATAATTAGAAATTAAATAGTTTTTCACTTTACTAGAAATTTTTAAAACTCTAGTTCTGTTTTTTTATATTATTTCACAAATGAGACAGAATAACTTTTTATTTGCATTTCTAAACATGGAGGTAGTTGAGAAGTTTTTCAAATTCAGATTTCAACTTTAAGTTTAATTTGAAATTTCCATGATCAAAATTAATTTTCCAATAAAGTGAAAATTGTTCAAGGAAAAAGACGGACGATATAGTTCTTTTGTTCCATGCAAAGCACGGATAAGTTCCCTAAAATACAAATAAAGAAAAAGATGCAAATTTACTCTAACTTCAAGAGGGACTGTTAATACTAGCTAATTGGCCAGTCCACCTTCTCAGATGCACCTGATGTATAGACTTAACACAATTACCTTGATAGAATCAATTATGTTTGGGTTTATTTGGACATGCGATATGAAATTACGATTTAAAATTATATTCACTTAAAGTTAAAATTTTATTTGGGCGTACAATTTGAGTTTTTTAGGTTATATTTTTTTCATAAATACGAAAACTCTGTAAATTGTGAAAAGTGAAAACTATATATAAAATAAATCTCAATTTTTATGCCATTTTATCAAATGAGCAAACAATAATTCAGAAACACAACATCGGAATATTGTAAGACTAATTTATTGATAAAACACTTATTTTCGTATTGTTATAATTATATTTTTGCGATTACAAACTTAAAATACACATAATTTTATAAAGATACACTAGTTAACAATAGTTGTAATTGATTATTCTTTAATATAATCATTTTCAATTGTGTAAACAATCTCTTCACGTCGAACATAAATCTTTTTTTGAAAGAAATAAAATGATTTATCTATTTTTATTTTATTTTACAAAATATGAGAACTTATAAGTCAAGTTTTATATTTTCTTAAAAAATTGATACCATCATTTAAACTGCATGATTCCAAATAAATATATAAAATCATGATTTTATATGGGAGGTATAAATGACTTAATATGTGGGTGAAAAATGAGACATGTTACAAGAGTAAAACTCAGTAATAATTGCAAAAAAGCTGACGGAAGATGAGATAATCAAAATTTAGTTTGTATATATCTTTTTAACTAGAGAAAAGGGTCTGATATACCCCTTAGGCCTTAACTTTGTCATTTGAAGCAGATATGCTTCTCGTTATGAAAGCAATTCATATATACCCTTATTGTTATACAAACGACTCACATATATCCCTATCATTACAAAATGAGCTTACATATTGCCTTCATTAACGAAAGTAAAAAAAAGAAGTTTTAAATTTATATTTTGACTTCTTTTTTTTTTTTAAAGAAATCATTTAGGGATATATATGATTCTTCTAGCAAAGTTCAAGGTATATTTAAATATTTTTCATACATAAATTGTTTTTTGACTTCTTTGATTATCTCTATTTGAGTTTCTTAGTGTAAAAAATTAAAACTTTCTTTTGTGGCTATATTATAATTTAAAACTATCTTTTTCGGCTACATTGTAATTTAATTTTTGTATTTGAAGAAAAAATTTGGGTCATCTATAATAAATTTTACAAGAATATTAGTGAAACATTACTAAATTTAACCATCAAATTAATAATTCCAAATTTGTATTGAAACAAAAAGAAAATTTAAAAAAATACATGTTTCAGGAGCATTAAAAATATCCATATGGGATTATACTTTTTAAGAAAATAATTAAAAAATTAAATTAAAATTAATTTTTCACTTCCGGTAGAGGAAAAGGGCATATGTAAGTCATTTTTATAATAGTAGGAGTATATATGAGCTACTTTCATAACGGGGTATGTCAAATCTAAATGACAAAGTTGAGGGGTATATCATTCCCTTTCCTCTTTTAAGTATATACCCTTTTATGTTCCACTTATTAAAAAACAAAGAAACATGGAACTCAAACTTGCCTAGTTCTGTGTTATTGAGTTTTGATATCAAGCCCTATGAAGAAAGGAGGAAAAAATAATACTCCCTCTGTTTAAAAAAGAATGGCCCAATTTCCTTTTTAGTCTATTTAAAAAAGAATGACCCCTTTCCTTTTTTGGCAACACTTTAAAAAAATTAATTTGGAACCACAAGATTAAAAAGTCTTCTTTCTTTCCTTAAATTTCGTTTCAAGTCAAACTAGGTCTTTTTTTTTAAACGGAGGGAGTATATAAATATGTTTTTTAACTTAGTGTTATACAAATAGACATTTAAATTTGTATAAAGTTACACAACTAAACATAGGTGTTCTACGTAGCTTAATTAATACACAAATTGTCACGTAAAACACATGTATTTACTTGTTAACTTCTATATAAATTGAAGTATCATAAAGAAAGCTAAAGGATATACATGATATCAATTGATGAGACCAAATTATGTATTATGCCGAAAAATAAAGATGAGTTTTCCAATCTTCAACAAATTAATCATGTCCAATCGCGTACATATATAATGGCTCAGTTATTGTAAAGACTTGTTTCCGTCGTTATGGAAATCCAATGGGGAAGGAAATTGGACCAGAAAACTTTTGAGTACTGACTTGGAAATGTCTAGCCTAGTGCAGATTTGGACAAAATCTGATTAAGGTAAGGTCTAGGGAAATCTGGTAAAGAATGGGGAATTTAATTATGAAATTGATCACATGAGTGGATAGCAAAGACGTTAAGGATCATGTACGGCTTTACGGAGTCGAATTCGGGCGAGTAAAACTCCCAAAACTCATCTTGGCGTGAAAGGAGAGTTTTTAAATGTCAAGGGTTGAAGGTGTGCTGCGAAATGGGAGCTTGAAACTCAAATTCCGAGTTTCTATCACCGTGCAAACCATCGGAGAGAGGTTAGTTCCACCAGGGCAGGGTCGCTGTGGCGGGTTGGATCCCGCTGTGGCGGGCCAGTCGTGAACTTAAGTCGGGAAAAACCCCAAAATCGTTATTTTCTGCAAAACTTCGTTCTTGAGAGATAGGAGATGACGCAGGGTAACTCTTGATAGTTTTCCACGATTTCTAACACTAAAGGTAAGGAAATTACTCCCTAATCCATATTTCAATTCCTAGAACTTAGAATCCTGGGTAATTATCGTTAGGGTGGGGGGGGGGGTTGGCTTGAAGTTGATGGTGGGAAAAGCCCTAGCTGAACATTAGGATCATAGGTTTGGTCTTGGGTTATTAAGATTGTTATAATCTGAGTAAATTAGGCCTCGTTTTTTGATCTTTGCATAAATTACTCGTTGGTAGACCAAGAACAAGCGGAAATAATTCAGAAAGGGAAGGACAAGTGTCTTTGGAGGATTCAAGCTTGATTTCGAGGTAGGTGATGGTTTGATCTTCTATTTGTGTGATATATGTTGGTTGATTGCTACATTGTGTGCATGCATGTATGTGAATAGGGAATGTGAATCAATCAAATGAAATGATGATGTGTGACACAATACACGCCATGAACCTGTTACTTGATTGTATGATTTTGAGTATTGTTCATTATGGATGTTGATTGTGGTTGTGGTTATGTTGACTGGATCAGGTGTCATGTTCCGCCATATATATTGGATCGAGTATCACGTTCCGACACATATATTGGATCGGGTGTCACGATTCGACACACTAACAGTTTGGGTGTGGGTTCCATGAGAGGACCACTTGTGATTATTATGTTCATGTTTACTTGTCATTGATATTGGGAAATGGTATGTTGTTCCTAGAATAATAATTGAACTATGTATTATGTATATGTGTGCTTATTGTGTTGTAATTGTTCGTTGTATATTGTGCTTATGTGAGTAGCCGTGCTATCCTACCAGTACACTGTGGTTGTGTACTGATACTGCACTTGCTCTTTCTTTATTGAGTATAAGGCATCTCCAGGTGGCTACTGACATACCTCAGTTAGGAGACGATTGAGCGTGACCGGATTCAAGGGTGAGCTAGTTCTTTCAGGCTGCCATAGATCTTTCTTGTTTAAGTCCACTCTTTTCGGACTCAGACTATTTGTTTAGGCTATTTTGTTTAGTTTTCGGGGTTGCGCCCTCTTTTTAATAGACTTGTTGATCATTAGAGTTTTGGTACAATGACTTTCAGTTCTAGGGGTGAATTTACACATTTGTTATTTTTTTAGACCTTCGGAGTTTGTGGGAACTCCGTAATTTCTTTTAGTCATTTAAACTTGCTTTCATATCTTTAAATGCTTAGTTTTTTGTTAAGTTGCTTAATCGGGTTGTAGTAATGGTTCTCCCTCTAGAAGGTTACTGTGGGTTCCAATCACGACGATCTGGGTCGTGACAAAGTTGATATCAGAGCATGGGTTCGTTAATCTCATTGTACCAAAATGAGTCTAGTAGAGTCTTGCGGAACAGTACAGACACGTCTGTATTGTTTTGAGAGGCTACATGACTTTAGGAAATCTCTTTGTCTTTTTCTTCCTTTGTTCTATGACTTGATTCCAATTGAAATCTGGTGATCAAAATTGGTATCTAATTCTCTTTAACTCTTCTGTCCGCAGATGGTTATTATGCGAACAACGGCGTCAGACCCGTAGCTATCATTAATGAGCCAGCAGAGTAGTCCGCAGTCAGAGGCCGTGGTCAAGGCAGAGGTAGGGGAAGAGGAAGGGGCAGAGGCAGAGAAAGAGTGGCACCCGCCAGGGGTGGATTCCTATATGAGAATTTTCTTAGGGAAGAGGCCCCTCCTCCATCCCAAGAAGAGGTAGAAGAGAATGTGGAAATTGAGGAAGAGGAGGATGTTGGACCAGAGGAGGGTGCACCGGTAGGGAATACCAGCATTTCTACCTTAGACCCAGTATTAGCTCAGCAGATCATGCCTTTTTTGAAGGGGTTGGTCGGCCTCGGAATCCTTCCAACAGTGCAAGCTGCTCAACCTCCAATCAACCACCCCGTTACTTCTACTATTCCCAGGGTGGATGGAACATTAGGAACTGTTGCCTTCTTCCGTCCCTTATTGGATCCTGTGATGACTGGTAATGAGCATGAGATGTTGACTAAGTTTCTAAAGCTGAAGCAACCTATGTTCCATGGTTCTAAGAGTGAGGATGCCTATGAGTTCATTTTGGATTGCTATGAGAGACTTCACAAGTTGGGATTGTACATCAATATGGAGTAGAGTTTGTGACCTTCCAACTTCAAGGTGAGGCTAAGCAGTGGTGGAGGGCCTATGTGGAATGCAGATCATTAGTTTTACTCCCACTCACTTGGACGCAGTTTCATGCTCTGTTTCTTGAAAAGTATGTGCCCTGGACTTTGGGGATCATAAGAAGGATGAGTTCATGGACTTGGAGAAGGGTGGTATGATAGTAGCTACCTATGAGGCGAAGTTTCATTCCTTGTCCAGATATGCTACTCAGTTGGTAACTTCATATAAGGAGAGGATTCGTTTATTATTCAAGGGATTAAACTCTGAGTTATATGTATTATTTGTTCACATAACCTCTGCAGGTAAAAGTTTTAATGAAGTGACAGACTTTGTGAAGAAAGTGGAAGGAGTTCGGCGTGATGGGCACGCCAAGGCTATGGCTAAGAAGCCCAAGAGCACAAGTAACTTTCATGGTTCCTGCTCCAGAGGTTCAGGTAGGCCGACACTTGCAGCCCGGCCAACTTAGTCAGCCATGCCCGTTTCTACAGTTGGTTACTCGGGAAATCCACATCAGAATTTTATTCAGGATAGTTAGGGATCCGCACCTGCGTTAGGCAGTAGACCATCTTCTGACCACAGTTTCTACAATTATGGAGAATCTGGGCATCTGAGGAGAGACTGTCCCTATTCGCGTATGTCTGACCCCGTATAGCAGCAGACTAGAGCAGTGGTACCAGCAGACAGTGGTAGTAATGGTACAGGGTGTCCACAAGGTGGGGGAAGAAGAAATCAGTGAGGTCGTGGGGGACAGGTAAATGGTAATGCAGGTAGAGGAGCAGTGCATCCAGGTAAGGAGGTCTCCCTTCAAGATGACAGGGCTCAATGTTATGCCTTTCCGGGCAAGACCGAGGCTGAGGCATCTGATGCAGTTATCATATGTACTATTCTTATTTTTGACCGGATGGCTACTGTCTTGTTTGATCCGGGTTCTACTTATTCATATGTGTCAGTTCAATTTGCCTTGAGATTTGATGCAATTTGTGATGTACTTGATACCTCCATCCATGTTTCTACCCCAGTTGGAGAGTCTGTCATAGTTACCCATGTGTATCGTGCTTCTCCTATCTTGTTTATGGGCTTTTATACTTGGGTTGATTTGGTTATTTGGGATATGACTGAATTTGATATACTCTTAGGCATGACTTGGTTGTCTCTCTATTATGTTGTGCTTAATTGTAATGCTAAGTTTGTGACTCTAGAGATCCCGGGTAAGGAAAGGTTAGAGTGGGAAGGGGTGTACAAGCCTAAGCCAGTTGAGGTCATATCTTTCGTTCGGGCTAGGAAACTGGTGGGGCAGGGGTGTTTGGCATATTTGGCTCATACCCGAGATGTTGAGGTTGAGTCTCCCTCTATTGAGTCTATTTATGTTGTGTCTGAATTTAAGGAAGTGTTTCCTACCGATTTGCTTGGTATGCCTCCGAATAGAGATATAGGTTCTGCATTGATTTGGAACCAGGCACTCGCCCCATTTTCATCCTTCCTTATCGCATGGCTTCGGTAGAATTGAGAGAGCTTAAATCTCAAATCCAGGAGCTTCTTGATAAAGGCTTCATCCATTCTAGTGCTTCCCAGTGGGGTGCTCCGGTTTTGTTTGTTAAGAAGAAGGATGGTAGTATGAGGATGTTTATAGACTATCGACAGTTGAATAGGGTAACCATTCGGAATAAGTATTTGTTGCTTCAGATTGATGATCTTTTTAACCAGTTGTAGGGTGCCTCAGTTTTCTCTAAGATAGATCTAAGTTCTGGTTACCATCAGTTAAAGATTAGGCCTGAGGATGTACCCAAAATGGCATTCAGGACCCCCTATGGACATTATGAGTTTTTAGTAATGTCGTTTGGGTTGACCAATGCGCCTGCAACCTTCATGAGTTTGATGAATGGTATGTTCAAACCATTTCTGGATTTGTTTGTTATCGTTTTTATTGATGACATTTTGGTTTATTCAAAGAGTTAGGAAGAGCATGTTTACCATCTTCGCATTGTTTTGGGTGTCCTTGGGAAACAAAAGTTGTATGCCAAATTTTCCAAGTGTGAGTTTTGGTTGGATTTAGTTGCCTTTTTGGGGCATGTGATTTCAAGAGAAGGGGTAATGGTAGATCCCCAAAAGATCGAAAAAGTCAAGAACTGGGTTTTGCCTAGCTCTGTGACTGAAGTTAGGAGTTTCATGGGGCTCGCCAGCTACTATCGACGGTTTATGAAATTTTTTGCTTCCATCACCATGCATCTGACAAGGCTGACCAAAAAAGAGGTGCCTTTCGAATGGACTAAAAAGTGTGAAGAGAGTTTCCAATAACTCAAGACTCTTCTGACCACAACACCTATTATGGCATTGCCGGTGGAAGGTAAGGATTTCATTGTTTATTGTGATGCTTCACATTCGGGTTTGGATGTTGTGTTGGATTTCATTGTTTATTGTGATGCTTCACATTCGGGTTTGGGTGTTGTGTTGATGCAGGACAAGAATGTTATAGCTTATGCATCACGACAGCTGAAAGTGCATGAGAGAAATTATTCGACACATGATTTGGAGTTGGCAGCGGTAATGTTTGTTCTCAAGATCTGGCAGCATTACCTTTATGGTGTCAAGTGTGAGATGTTTACTGATCATCATAGTCTACAACATGTATTCACTCAAAAGGACCTGAATTTGAGACAGAGAAGATGGATGTTATTACTCAAGGATTATGATGTTGCAATCCAGTATCATTCGGGTAAGGCTAATGTGGTGGCAGACGCACTAAGCCAGAAGACGGTAAGTATGGATAGTTTAGCTTGCTTGGGTGTGTCTAAGCGACCCTTGGACAAGGAGATTCAGACCTTGGAATCTCAGTTCATGCAGTTGGGCATCTTAGAGACAGGTGGGGTGTTAGCTAGCATTGAGATTAGACCTACCTTCTTGAGGAGATCAAGGCCAAGCAGTTTGAGGATGAGAGTTTGAATGAGCTCAAAAAGAAGACAATATCTTGTAAGGAACAAGATGTGGTTCTTGATGCGGAAGGTGTGCTCAGTTTTAATGGAAGAATTTGTGTTCCTCGAGTGGATGACTTGATTCAGAAGATGTTGATAGAATCCCATGGTTGCGGCATTCCATTCATCCGGGTGTGACCAAGATGTACCAAGATTTGAAAGGGCTATATTGGTGGCCTGGCATGAAGAAAAACATAGCTGAGTTTGTGGCTATGTGCCAAAACTGTCAGCAAGTAAAGTATGAGCACCAAAGGCCTACAGGTTTGCTTCAGTGAATGCCAATTACAAAATGGAAGTGGAAAGGATAGCTATAGATTTCGTGGTTGGTCTCCCCAAGACCTTGGGAAAGTTTGATTCCATTTGGGTAGTGGTTGACAGACTGACTAAGTCAGCTCACTTCATTCCAGTCATAGTAGATTATAACGCTCAGCAATTGGCTAGGGTTTATGTGAAAGAGATAGTGAGGCTGCATGGGGTTCCCATTTATACATCTCAGATCGTGGTATGAAGTTCATATCCAAGTTTTGGGGAAATTTGCATGAGGAGTTGGGCACTCAACTCGCTTTTAGCACAACCTTCCATCCACAGACGGATGGGCAATGAGAGAGAACTATTCAAGTGTTAGAGGACATGTTAAGGGCATGTGTGATTGACTTTGGAGGGCATTGGGATAAGTTCCTACCATTGTGTGAGTTCTCCTATAATAACAGTTACCACTCTAGCATTGACATGGCACAATTCAAGGCACTTTATGGGAGGAAATGTAGATCACCCATAGGGTGGTTTGAGGCTGGAGATGTGAAACCTTTGGGGGTTGGTTTAGTGAAAGAGGCCCAAGATTTGGTGAGAAGTATCCAAGCTAAGATTCTAGCAGCCCAGATTCGACAGAAAAAGTATGCAAACCACAAGGTAAGGGACATGGTATTTCAGACTGGTGAACAATCTCTTCTAAAAGTGTCACCCGTAAAGGGGGTGATGGGATTCGGTAAGAAGGGCAAGCTTAGTCCTTGATATATTGGTCCATTTGAGATTCTTGATTGTGTAGGGCCAGTGGCTTATAGGTTGACTTTACCACCTAGCCTATCTAGAGTACATCTAGTGTTCCATGTGTGCATGTTGAAGAATTGTCGTGGGGATGGTTATTACATCATAAAGTGGGACTCAGTGTTGTTAGACAAAGACCTTCAGTATGAGGAGGAACTGATTACAATTCTAGATCATGATGTCCAGAAGCTGAGGATCAAGGAGATAGAGTCTGAAAGTTCAATGGAAGCATCGTTTGGTTGAGGAAGCTACTTGGGAAACCGAGAAGGACATGCGAGACAAGTATCCCAGTTATTCAATTACTCAGGTGCTACTTTACTCTTGATTTATCCCTTTTTCTCCTAGTTTGTCACTCGGGGATGAGTGATGGGTAAATTGATATCTATTGTAACAACCTATTTCTGTCGTTATGGAAAAGCCAATGGGGAAGGAAATCGGGCCAGAAAACTTTTGAGTAGTGACTTGAAAATGTCTAGCCTAGTCCAGATTTGGATGAAATCTGAGTCAGGTAAGGTTTAGGGAAATTTAGTAAAGAATGGGGATTTAATTATGCAATTGATCATATGAGTGGATAGCCAAGACGTTAAGGAGCTTGCACGGTTTTACAAAATCAAATTCGGGCGAGTAGAACTCTGGAAACTGATCTTGATGTGAAAGGGTAGTTTCTGAACGTCAAGGGTCGAAGGTGTGTTGTGAAATGGGAGCTTAGAACTCAAATTCTGAGTTTCTGTCTTCGTGCAAGCCGCCGGGGCGGGGTTAGTTCCTTCAGGGCGGGGCAGCTGTGGCGGATTGGATCCCGCTGTGGCGGGCTAGTCGCGAACTTAAGTCAATAAAAACCCCAACATCATTATTTTCTGTAAACTTTATTCTCGAGAGCTAAGAGATTACCCAGGGGATTCTTGACAGTTTTCCACAATTTCTAACGCTAAAGGTAAGGAAATTACTCCCCTAATCCGTATTTCAATTCCTATAACTTTGAATCTTGGGTAATTATCATTGGGGAAGGGATTTCACCTGAAGTTAATGGTGGTAAAAGCCCTAGCTAAACATTAGGATCATGGGTTGGGTCTTAAGTTATTAATATTGTTATAATCCGGGCAAATTAGTCCTCGTTTATTGATCCTTGAGTAAATTACTCATTTGTAGACCAAGAACAAGAGGAAAGAATCCAAAATTAGAAGGCTCAAGTGTCTTAGGAGGAATCGAGCTTGGTTTTGAGGCAGTTAATGGTTTGATTTCCTATTTGTGTGATATATGTCGATTGATTGCTACATTGTGTGCATGCGTGTATGTGAATAGGGAATGTGAATCAATCAAATGAAATGATGATGTGTGACATAATATATGTCATGAACGTGTTACTTGATTGTATGATTTTGAGTATTGTTCATTATGGATGTTAATTGTGGTTGTGGTTGTGGTTGTGGTTGTGGTTGTGGTTATGGTTGTGGTTGTGGTTGTGGTTGTGGTTGTGCTGACTCTATCGGATGTCACATTCCGATATATGTTGGATCAGGTGTCACATTTCGACACATATATTGGATCGGGTGTCAGGTTCCGACACATATATTAGGTTGGGTGTCACGTTCCGACACACTAACAGTTTGGGTGTGGGTTCCATGAGAGGTCCACTTGTGATTATTAAGTTCATGTTTACTTGTCATTGATATTGGGAAATGGTATGTTGTTCCTAGAATAATAACTAAACTATGTATTCTGTAAATATGTGCTTATTATGTTGTAATTGTTCGTTGTATATTGTTCTTATAAGAGTAGCCGCATGATACTACCAGTACATTGTGGTTGTGCACTAATACTGCACTTGCTCTTTCTTTGTTGAGTACAAGGTATCTTTAGGCGGCTACTGACAGACCTCAGTTAAGAGACTATTGAGCATGACCGGATTCAAGGGTGAGCCAGTTCTTTTAGGCTACCATAGATCTTTCTTGTTTAAGTCCACTCTTTTCTGACCCAGAATATTTGTTTAGGTTGTTTTATTTAGTTTTCGGGGTTGCACCCCCTTTTTCGTAGATTTGTTGATCATTAGAGTTTTGGTACAATGACTTTCAGTTCTAGGGTTAAATTTCCGCATTTGTTATTTTGTTAGACCTTCAAAGTTTATAGGAACTCTGTAATTTCTTTTAGTCATTTAAACTTGCTTCTGTATATTTAATTTCTTAGTTTTTCGTTAAGTTGCTTAATCGGGTTGTAGTAATGGTTCTCCCACTGGAAGGTTAGTGTGGATGTCCATCACGGCGGTCTGGGTCGTGATAGATCTAGAGCTCAATTTTGCCTTAATAAGCTCTATATAGAGTGTGAATGAAATTAAAATACAAAAGATGATATATATAAACATACCTTGAAAGTTTACAATAAGTAGCAGATGATCTATGGAGCAAACTATATATATTACTGATCGAGGTTGATCTGTTTTGCAAAGTGTGGCAAGTATATATTATGTACCCTAATTCTAATTTAGAAATAAACTTTGTTAGTCGTTTATTGCTGATGCAGCATCATCAAGATTCTCACTTTGAAAAGGCCCTTTAGAAATAGATGTGCCACAACTTGCCTTTAATTTGCATGTGAATATTGATGATGCTACACCTGCAAACACCAACTCTTTCACATTCCTTTGAATAGATCAAGAAATATGTAAAATAACAAAGTCTAGAGAGAAGTATCAAAGTATATATATTTTCAAGCAATTTATGAGGGGAGGGGAGAGAGACAATGGTAGCATAGAGATGTTAACAATGGAAAAGGGTATATATAATGTTGACTTAACTTTGTCCTCAGATACCACCTCCCTATAACTTGTATGATGTTGGGTTTTAAAGGTGTGAATAGGAAGTGCAGAGTTGTGATTCTCCTGAAGGGTTGTGACTTTGTCGTAGGGTTGTGACCTTTATGAAATTGTAACACCCTGTATCCTAGAAAGACCGGAATGCAGATTTCACAAGTTTTAGGTGCCAACAACGGGCACTACCCACAGACCGTAAGCTGACCCATGGACCGTAGGTGGGGTTCGTGGATGGCCACCTGCAGCCCTTCCCAGAAAAGCCCAGAAAAATTCCGTTAAGGCATGACACACGGTCGGACCCACAGACCGTAGGTCAGACTACAGACCATGTTCCAGGTCCGTGGATTATGACCCTCAACACCCTTCTCTGAAAACTTGTAGACGGTTGACAGGACGAATTGTAGTTCCACCGACGTTCCATCGGTCAGTCCATTGATAGGCCCAGACAGCTTTTAAGTCAGGGGTCGTTTGGTCTTTTCCTTATCTGTTGGACTCCTAAATTACGTCGTTTAACCCCTAAACTACATCATTTTAGTCAATTTTAGCCTAATAAGTTAATTAGAACTTACCCTAGTCAACTTATTCTCCAAAAAATCATCAAGTTGAACAAAAAGAAGGAGAAAGAGTCGACTAAACCCTATTCAAGAACACAACAAGTTTTCTTCAGTTCCAGCACAAAAATCGAAAGATTTCTCCGTGAATTTCGTCATCATGTACGTAGGATTTCACTAGTAGGTTCCTTACACCCATTAGGTACCTAGAATTCAGTCAGATTCTTGATTCTCTATATCATGCTAGACCTAGGGTTTCTAGAATTTCAGAATTTATGTTGTGATTCAGTTGTTAGCCTAATCCAAATTAGATTATTATGTTTTCGTGGAATTTTTCTTAGTTCTTTGCATGAAACTCAGAATCCTAGTTGTGTAGATTCATTTAGTTCATAAATTACACTTGCTAGGTTAGTTTATTCAGATATACATGCCCCAGTTAAGAATGTTTCATTATCAGTATATTAATGTTGCATTTTAAGTTAGCATGTCAGTATTTTGAGCTATTCAATATTACAAAACTTCAATTATAATGTGTTATCTACTCCATCAGTTGGGAGTAGGCTTAATACCAAGTGGACTAAGGGTCAGTCACCCTCATAGTCCCAGAACTACGTACCCTCATAGGATAATTCCCCTCTATGGGCATCAGTTTTAGTGATCACGCCAGTCATGCCTTTATACCCTTGGCAAGGTATATTGGGTCCTCTCGATGGGGCGATACATTGGACTCCATTGATAGCACTCGTGGTTTCATGTCGGTTAACAATAGCTCCCATAGTCAGATTCTAGTGCATTGACCAAGTTATCAATATAAGTTCAGTATTCAGTCTCAACATGTCATTTACTTGGTCGTTGTATTCAGTTAGCTCAGTATTCAGTATATTTCAGTATTTACATCATGTTCAGATTATGTCATTGCGCTTATTGCTTTGTTCAGTTATGTATATATTGTTCAAATTTATTCTATCTTGCATGCTCAGTACCATTCAAGTACTGACGCATACTCTGCGCTATATCTTCTCGTGATGTAGGTTCAGGTCCTTAGCATTCAGATCAAGCATAGATCGGTTCCCGATCTCCAGTTCAGTAGCATCAGTGGTGAGTCCTCATTTTTCGAGGACGAATGACATATTTTCCATTAAGTCTTTCTTTATTTTAGTTTCAGTTTTGCTAGAGCTAGCAGGGGTATATCCCAGCATCTTTAATCAGTATAGGCATTTATTCAGACATAGTTAGATTCAGTTTTTAGTTTGAGTTTGATCTTTCAGTTGTCATTAAACTCAGTTTTATATATTCAGACTTAGAGTGGGTATTCCCTATCATTTCACTTTATATCATGTTTTAAGCTTCCGCACCAAATTATCTTAATTCAATTATCTTAGTATGATATGATATGCTAGCAGGGGTAGCTTGGGGTCACTCGTGATCCTAGGTCCCATGTTTACTCCCTAGGGTAGCTTCGGGGTGTGACAAACTTGGTATCAGAGCACTAGGTTCAAGGGTCCTAGGATGTCTAAAAAGCTGCACTAAGTAGAGTCCCTTTCATGAATGTGAAGCGCGACACACCTATGAGAGGGAGGCTACGAAGTTTTTTTGGAAATAATTTACTTTCTTAATATTCTTATCGTGCGGTTTTATGATCTCTCTTTCTAATCCATTATTATGCGTTTTCAGATCATGCCTCCTCGTAGAGCTTACCCTAGGAAGTCTAATGCAATCAACGCTAACGCAACTCCTCCAGTCCCAGATCAGAAAGTTTTGAATGTAGAGTTTCAGAATGTTATTCAACTTTTGGCCCAGAGTGTATCTAACCAGAACAATCATCAGGTTCCAATTCCTACAAATGGTAATGGTAGATCAGTGGCAGCTAGGGTCTGTGATTTTGTTAGGATGAACCCACCTATGTTTCTAGGTTCGCATGTTGGTGAGGATCCCAGAACTTCATTGATGAGGTCAAAAAAATCTTTGGAGTGATGCAGTGACAGGAAATGATAGGGTAGAGTTGGCGTCCTACCAACTTAAGGATGTGGCTCACATATGGTTTACACAGTGGAAAGACAACAGGGGTGAGAATGCTGCTCCTGTAACTTGGAAGTGTTTTACCGAAGCTTTTCTGGGCAGGTTCTTCCCAAGAGATTCTATGTCGGTCCAAGAGTATGGACTTAAGTTTACTTAGCTCTCCAGGTATGCTCCTCACATGGTTGTCGATTCCAGGACTCAGATGAGTAAGTCTCTATTTGGGGTATTTGACTTGTTGAGAACAAAGTGTAGAAATGCTATGTTGCTTGAAGATATGAACATATCTAGGCTCATGAATCATGCTCAGCATATTGAGGGAGATAATCTTAGGGAACAAGCTAAGGAGAACAAAAAGGCTAGGATAGGCAACTATGACTATTCTCAACAGAAATTGGGTGGTGGAAATCGCTTGCAGTTTCAGCAGAAATCTTCAGCTCCAGTACCTTCATCAGCTAGTGTTCCATCCTCCAAGTCTCAACAGGATCAGAAAGGTAGGGAATCAGGATCGAATTCTCAGGGAAGTGTTTCCCTTACTAGAACCTTCCCAACTTGTCCAAAGTGTGGTAAGAACCATCCGAGCGAGTGTCTTGCAGGAAAGGATGGATGTTTTAGCTGTGGTCAGACTGGTCACATATTGAGGGATTGCCCTTCTTCTAAATAGAGTCAAAGAGGTAACAATAGTAGGGCTCAGTCTACAACTTCAGCAGCACCAGCAGGTCACCCGACTCAGCAGGGTAACTCATCTGGTACATGTGGATGTCAGCGTCAGAACAGGTTGTATGATCTCCAAGTTCGCTAGGATCAGGAAGATTCTCCTGATGTGGTTACTGGTACGTTGCAAGTCTTTCATTTAGATTTGTATGCTTTGTTAGATCCAGGGCTACTCTTTCCTTTGTAACTCCTTATATAACAGTAAACTTCAGTGTTAATCCATAAACTCTATCAAAACCTTTCTCCGTCTCTACTCCAATCGGTGACCTAGTTATAGTTAGGCGGGTATACAAAAATTACCCTATCACAGTCTCCCAGAAAGTCACCTCAACAGATCTTGTAGAGTTAGAAATGATAGATTTTGATATCCTTTTCGTCATGGATTGGTTACATTCATGTTATTCCTCAGTCGATTGTACAACTAGGATCATTTGTTTTCAATTTCCAGACGAACCAATCTTAGAATGGAAGGGTTCTAGCTCTGTGTCTATGGGTTGATTCATTTCTCACCTTAAGGCGAAAAAGATGATCTCTAAGGGTTATCTCTATCATCTAGTTTGGGTTAAGGATTTAAGCTCCGAAACCCTAACTCTTGAGTCAGTCCCAGTAGTTAATCAGTTTCCAAACATTTTTTATGAAGATCTTCTCAAAGTTCCTCCCAAAAGGGAAATCGACTTTGATATTGATATCCTTCCAGATACCTAGCCTATTTCTATTCCTCCTTACAGAATGGCTCCAGCTGAGCTTAAGGAATTGAAAGAGCAGTTGAAAGACCTTCTAGATAAGGGCTTCATCATACCTAGTATTTCTCCATGGGGTGCACCAGTGTTGTTCGTGAAAAAGAAAGATGGTTCTCTCAGGATGTGCATTGATTATGGAAAGTTTAATAAAGTCACAATAAAAAATAAGTACCCTATCCCTAGGATTCATGACTTGTTCGACCAACTTCAGGGTGCTAGTCACTTCTCAAAGATAGACCTCAGATCCGGTTATGATCAGCTTAGAGTCAGAGATAGTGACATTCTGAAAACAATCTTCAGAACTCGGTATGGTCATTATGAATTTGTAGTTATGTCATTTGGACTAACCAATGCTCCTGCAGCTTTCATGAATTTGATGAACAGGGAATTCAAGTAGTATTTGGACTTGTTCGTTATCATCTTTTGATGATATCCTTATTTATTCTAGGAATGAGGAAGAACATGCGACTCATATGAGGGTTGTCCTGCAAACTCTCAAAGAGTGCCAGTTATTCGCTAAGTTTAGAAAATGTGAGTTTTGGTTGCAATCAGTTGCTTTTCTTGGGCATATAGTATCTAGCGAAGGGATCCGAGTGGATTCTCAGAAAATAAAGGCAGTGAAACAATGGCCCAGACCTACCTATCCTATAGATATCAGAAGTTTCTTGGGTTTGGCTGGTTATTACAGAAGGTTCGTGGAAGGATTTTCATCTATAGCTTCTCCATTGACTAAGTTGACTCAGAAAAAGTTTAAGTTTCAAAGGTCACATGATTGTGAGAAGAGCTTTTCAGAACTGAAAACTAGGTTGACTACAACTCTTGTTTTGACTCTACCAGAGGGTTCAGACAGTTATGTGATCTATTGTGATGCATCCAGAGTAGGCCTAGGTTGTGTGTTGATGCAGCGTGGTAAGGTTATAGCTTATGCTTCTAGACATCTTAAGGTGCATTAGAAGAACTATCCAATTCATGAACTCGAGCTTGCAGCCGTAGTGTTTACCCTTAAAATTTGGAGACATTACTTGTATGGTGTTCACGTAGATATGTTGACAGACCATAAGAGCCTTTAATATGCGTTCACCCAGAAAGAGTTGAATCTTCACCAGAGGAGATGGCTTGAGTTCCTCAAGGATTATGATATGAATGTGCTTTACTATCCAGGTAAGTCCAATGTAGTAGCAGATGCTCTTAGAAGACTATCGATGGGTAGTGTAGCACATGTCGCAGAGGAAAGAAAAGAAGTAGAAAATGATGTTCACCGGCTTGCTCGCCTGGGAGCTCGCCTTATGAACATATCAGATGGTGGTGTAACAGTTCAGAATAGGTCAGATCTTTATTGTTAGCGGAGGTTAAGGAAAAACAAGATGCTGATCATGTATTGCTTCAACTGAAGGGTGCATATCATGATCCAAGAGCACCCCCTAGTCGTAACACGACGTACTCGACCGCATTCATTCATCGCATACATATTAAAAATAGTGCGGAATTAAAACTTTTCTTAATAAAACCATAATCAAAAACTCATTTATAAAGCAGCGGAATACTAAAGTCTCACATTGCCATCTTGGACAAAACTTTAAACAAGATAGGGTCATAGCCCTTTACAATCGAAGTCTTAACATAGTCTTAAAACATAAAGGAACTAGAAACATTAAAAGTCCTTGTCCTCGATCTATGAGGACATACCAAAAGATGTCTTGGAAGAAATTTAGTCCAAGCTCCAACTAGAGAGATACTCAATTACCGCAACCTACACTTGTAATAAAACATAGAAGAAGAATGGGTTAGCACAATTAAGTACTTAGTATGATAGTCATGGAAAAACATGCTTAAAAAGTACATTTGATTGAAAGTCATGCTTTTATGCCATTTTGGTAAAACTTCATGAGATACAAGTATAAGAGTCATAATACTCAATCATAACCAACATACAAGTCATTATTCAGATTAGAACATACTTCACATATAAACCATTCCTTTACCTTTAACCCTTCACCTCAAGTAACCCTTAGGCAACACTTTGTGCAATGTATGGATAGCGTCCCATACCACCATCCACACCAAAGCATCAGCCTAAGGTCACCAAAGGTGAACTCATCATACCACCTTCCCATCCTTACAAAATAGTTACACATAAGAGACACAACATTACATAAGATATAATCATCACATAGGGACCATCACCTAAGATAACTCTAAGTCACACTTGAGCAATGTGAAAGTAGCATCCCATACTACTACTCACACTAAGTGCTCCTTTGAAGTCGCCATAGACTAGGTACATTCATACTCAACAAGTCATAACAAGGAAGTAACTCATGATATATATGGAATCCATGTATAGCATGCATTCTTACACTACCCTTATAAGCATCTAGGTCACTCATTCAATAACTTCATTAAGAACACCTTCATTCATTAAAACATAAGATCAACATTCTTCATTAACATGATCATAAGAGTCCATTCATTACATTAACCTTATAAGGAACACACTATGACTCCTCTCAAATGCCTACATGTGCAATGCATAGATGGCATCCCATACCACCACCTACACTAAGCAGTATATCCTTAAGAAACCATAGTTCATTAACATTCTTTGTGAGGGTAAGCCTTAACTGACATTGACCATGTGAGCTTGACATGGAATCCCGGTGTCACCCTCATCGGATAAAGGGATTCCTACTTGCCTAAGGTAGGACCATCGTTTGTTTAGCCTTAAGTGGATCCACTAGTTAGACTTATATGGGCACATAGTTATGGGATAGGGAGATTGCTACTAGACGCCCCGCCTCAACTAACGGATGAGCATCCATCTCAAGAGATTGCTACTAAGTACCCCGCCTCAACTCACGGATGAGCACCCATCTCAAACCATATCCTCTCGGTGCTTAACATTATTCCCCACGAAGTACATTTCATTCATTACATTACTTCATTATGGGATAAGGTATTGCTACTAGATACCCCACCTCAACTCCCGGATGGGCATCCATCCCAACCCAACATTCATTTGTTCATTGGAAAGCTCATAGATTCAAAGATAAGAATAACATTTCACCTAGGAATCCCATATTGTGAGAAAGTCCTTTCATAACATGTCTTTTCATTCATTAGAGCACAATTGAGAATAGCCTTTCAATAGACTCAACATCATTAACATTATCTTAGAAACTTCATTCACTCTTCATTCAAAGTGTGTGTGTATGTCAGAATAGCCTTCCACACAATCACCATGATTCACAAGTGTTAATAGAGAGAAAACATTCAATCCTAACACAATTAGCTTCTAAACATGATCATCATTCATTCATTTAAATCACACACATGCTTCACATTATAGTCACACATAGTAATTAAACATCTCCACCTTTCAAGTGGATCAATAGATCAAACAGAATTATACTTCATCATGTAATTTAGCCATAACTTGCCTTTTCAAGGTCATGCTCACAAGTCATCAACAAACCTTCAATATACCATAACTAAGACACACATAATAATACAATTCAATAACTCAAAGCGATTTAGACAAGTTTCATTCATAAGCCTTCATAAACATCAAACCCACTTCATAAAGGTACAATTTAGGAATTGAGAGAAATTATGGGTTCATAGAGTGTTTTCATCATAAATCATCAATTAAACATTAATACAATCATTATTGGTCATTAGAAACCCTTTGAAATCGTTTGATGAAAGAACCCATAAGATTGAGTAAAACCCTAGGTTTTCATGATTTGAAATCACCTTTGAATTATCTCCTTGAATGGAAAATTAGACAAGGATCAAGACCACCATACCTTTACTAATAATACCCAAGCAATTTGAGGAAGAACCACCTTGGAATCACCAAACCCTCGCTTCAATGGCTCCCTTCTTCTTCTTCTCTAATGGAGGATTTCTAGTGAGAGAAATATTTGAGAGGAGATGGGTTTCTTTTGATTCTATTTGGAGTGATTTAAATGAAAGGATTTAGGTCTAAAAAGGGTCTTATAGTTGCTAGGAAAGGAATAGAATAATAAGGACTTAACTTAGGAAAAGAAATAAGGACCCTTAAAGTCTTAACTTAAAATTTTGCCCCTTGCCCGCCTAAGCTCTCCCTTGGGACACTTGGGATTGCCAAGTGCACTCTTGGCTCGCCCTTTGTTCGAGTGAGCTCACTAATTTGGGAAGTCCACTTGGCGGACTAGAGGGGAGATGGGAGACTCGCCAAACTGGTTGGCGAGCTTGCACCTAGCTCGCCCTTTGGTCCAGCATCTTGGCCAAATGGGGCAGCCACTAGGCGATCACAAGGGCACAAGGGCACAAGGGCGACTCGCCCAACCCCTTGGGCGATCAAACAGCCCCATCGCCAAAAGATCCACCCAAAGACAAGGTTTATTTCACCCTATCTTTCTAGTCTAGGTCTTGGCTTTCACCATAGACTTCTTCCTTTCTCCACTTAGGTTCTAAAACAGCCTAGACATCAACCTAAAGTCACACTAACCCAAACGTTAAGTCTCTAGTTCAACCTATCATTTTCCGAGTCGTTACAATATCCCCCACTTAGGAACATTCGTCCTCGAATGACACTTTAAATACATTAAGGGAAAACAACTCGAGACTAGCAACCCATCATGCATGACACATCAATATAAATGCATAATCATAGGAGGGAACATCAACTCCACATCAATAAGCTCATTATGCACCAAACAACAACATTTCTCATTTTGTTGAAGGAACCTCCTTCTCCAACTCAAATCATGCTCAACATAACATCATTAGGCATGTTCAACAATTCACCTCATGAAGCATATAGACAACTCATACTAAATGCAAATCAACATGAGGAACATAAATCACATAAGCTCATTTTCTCATTTAAACATGAATTCAATAGAACATGCATAACATAAGGAGACCATGGAAACACAATATCACACATGACTCCACAACATGAACAAGCTACTAGGAAATCTTGATCTCAAGCTTGAATAGGAATAGAAGGAAAGAGATAGAAATATCAACACTCTCAACAATCTTACTATTCAACATAGCATCCCCACACTTAAGCGTAAACCCAACTAAGGTCAACATAAAACAACATAGAAATCTTCAACAAGACATCACAACTCTAAAGAAATATCAACTTACCGGTGCCTTCATTCGGATTAGCTCATTTGTCCTTGTTAGCTTAAAGCACATAGAAATGGTTCTTCCTTGGAGCATTAGGATCCGAACCATCATGAGAAGCTTGTTTGGTCTCCATTCCTTGTGCCGAGAGTGTTGGGCAATCCCTCATCTTATGACTCCTCTTTCCACACCCAAAGCACCCATCCGTGTCGGCAAGGCACCTACCTAAATGTTGCTTTCCACGATTAGCACAAATAGACCTTTCAAATGAATAACCACCTCCATTCCCTCCTTGAGGTTTAGGGTTAGACACCCTATCATTGTTGACCATAGGAGAATCTTGGTTGTAGTACCTCTTTTTGGACCTTGGTTGACTTTGTTCATCGGGTCTAGCTCTTTTTGCCTCCTTATTCATTCTCCTAAGTTTTGTCTCCTCAATATGTTGAGCGTATATCATGAGCCTTGAGATATATATATCATGATGGAGCATTATCGTACGACATTCTTCTTTAATCAAACCGGACACCCCCATTACAAACTTATTCATCCTAGCCCTCGAATTTGTCATCAAGGTTGGAGCATACTTGGATAGTTGGGTGAACTTGAGAGTATACTCCTTCACACTCATACCCCCTTGACGAAGGTTCATAAATTCCACCAACTTTTGTTCCCTCAACTGTAAGGGGAAAATCCTATCAAGAAAGGTCGTCTTAAACAATTCCCAATCCACTGGGCCTTCTCTCACGAGTTTTTCATCCCTCCATTGCTCAAAGCACACTTGAGCTCCGTCTTTCAATTGGTAGGCGGCTAGTTCTGCCTTTTCTCGAGGAGACACTTCCATTGCATCCACCACCTTAAACACTTCATCTATAAATCCTTGTGGATCTTCATCCACTTTAGAGCCATGGAAGGTAAGGGGATTCATCCTTGTGAAATCCCTAATTCTTGAAGTGGATGTACTTGCATTGGGGTCTACCCGGGGTCCAACTTCTCGGTAAGCTTGGGCCGCTAAGGCTTGAGCTTGAGTGGTGACGGCTTGAGTTTGGACCGTCATGAGTTGGGTCAAAGTTTGGAAGGCCGCCCTTATCTCCACATTAGACATGACCCCTTCATCATTAGGATCTTGAGGGGGAACCTCCTCATCCACATTCTCCTCTTGCCCTCTTCTTGAATTTGCCCTTCTTGTATCCATATCCCATAAAGACAAGAGAAGGATTAGGAAAAGGACACTTATAGAGCTAAACTCTAAGGCACGACTTCAAGAATATGAAAGAAGTGTAACTTCTAACGTCCTATAGCCTCTCGCTCATAGATGTGTTGCGACTCACACCGGTGAACAAGACTTTACTAGACGTGGTTTGTGAGATATCAACCCTAAAGACCATTCCAAAAACCTTATGCACTGATACCATATTTGTCATGACCAGAGAGCACCCCCTAGTCGTAACACGGCGTACTCGACCCCGAAGGGGTCTTATACAAACCTCATAGCATTCATTCATCGCATAGGTAATAAAAATAGTGCGGAATTAAAACTTTTCTTGATAAAACCAACAATCAAAAACTCATTTATAAAGCAGCGGAATACTAAAGTCTCACATGGCCATCTTAGACAAAACTTTAAACAAGATAGGGTCATGGCCCTTTACAATCGAAGTCTTAACATAGTTTTAAAACATACTGGAACTAGAAACATTAAAAGTCCTTGTCCTCGACCTATGAGGACATACCAAAAGATTTCTTGGAAGAAATCTAGTACAAGCTCCAACTAGAGAGATACTCAATTACCGCAACCTACATTTGTAGTAAAACATAGAACAAGAATGGCATGGTTAAAAAGGACATTTGATTGAAAGTCATGTTTTTATGCCATTTTGGTAAACTTCATGAGATACAAGTATAAGAGTCATAATACTCAATCATAACCAACATACAAGTCATTATTCACATTATAAAATACTTCATATATAAACCATTCCTTACATTTAACCCTTCACCTCAAGTAACCCTTAGGCAACACTTTGTGCAATGTATGGATAGCGTCCCATACTACCATCCACACCAAAGCATCACCCTAAGGTCACCAAAGGTGAACTCATCATACAACCTTTCCATACTTACACAATAGTCACACATAAGAGACACAACATTACATAAGACATAATCATCACATAGGGACCATCACCTAAGATAACTCTAAGTCACACTTGTTCAATGTGCAAGTAGCATCCCATACTACTACTCACACTAAGTGCTCCTTTGAAGTCGCCATAGACTAGGTACATTCATACTCAACAAGTCATAACAAGGAACTAACTCATGATACATATACAATCCACGTATAGCATGCATTCTTACATTACCCATATAAGCATCTAGGTCACTCATTCATTAACTTCATTAAGAACACCTTCATTCATTAAAACATAAGACCAACATTCTTCATTAACATGATCATAAAAGTCCATTCATTACATTACCATTATAAGGAGCACACCATGACTCCTCTCAAATGCCTACCTGTGCAATGCATAGATGGCATCCCATACCACCACCTACACTAAGCAGTATATCCTTAAGAAACCATAGTTCATTAACATTCTTTATGGGGGTAAGCCTTAACCGACATAGACCATGTGAGCTTGACATGGAATCCAGTGTCACCCTCACCGGATAAAGGGATTCCTACTTGCCTAAGGTAGGACCATCATTTGTTTAGCCTTAAGTGGATCCACTATCTAGACCTATGTATGCACATAGTTATTGGATATGGAGATTGCTACTTGACACCCCGCCTCAACTAACGGATGAGCATCCATCTCAAGAGATTGCTACTAAGTACCCCGCCTCAACTCACGGATGAGCACCCATCTCAAACCATATCCTTTCGGTGCTTAACATTATTCCCCACGAAGTAAATTTCATTCATTACATTACTTCATTATGGGATAAGGTATTGCTACTAGATACCCCACCTCAACTCCCGGATGGGCATCCATCCCAACCCAACATTCATTTGTTCATTGGAAAGCTCATAGATTCAAAGATAAGAATAACATTTCACCTAGGAATCCCATATTGTGAGAAAGTTCTTTCACAACATGTCTTTTCATTCATTAGAGCACAATTGAGAATAGCCTTTCAATAGACTCAACATCATTAACATTATCTTAGAAACTTCATTCATTCTTCATCCAAAGTGTGTGTGTATGTGAGAATAGCCTTCCACACAATCACCATCATTCACAAGTGTTAATAGAGAGAAAACATTCAATCCTAACATAATTAGCTTCTAAACATGATCATCATTCATTCATTTAAATCACACACATGCTGCACATAACTAAGACATACATAATGATACAATTCAATAACTCAAAGCAATTTAGACAAGTTCCATTCATAAGCCTTCATAATCATCAAACCCACTTCATAAAGGTACAATTTAGGAATTGAGAGAAATCATGGGTTCATAGAGTGTTTTCATCATAAATCATCAATTCAACATTAATACAATCATTATTGGTCATTAGAAACCCTTTGAAATCGTTTGATGAAAGAACCCACAAGATTGAGTAAAACCCTAGGTTTTCATGATTTGAAATCACCTTTGAATTATCTCCTTGAATGGAAAATTAGACAAGGATCAAGACCACCATACCTTTACCAAGAATACCCAAGCAATTTGAGGAAGAACCACCTTGGAATCACCAAACCCTCTTTTCAATGGCTCCCTTCTTCTTCTTATCTAATGGAGGATTTCTGGCGAGAGAAATATTTGAGAGGAGATGGGTTTCTTTTGATTCTATTTGGAGTGACTTAAATGAAAGTATTTAGGTCTAAAAAGGGTCTTATAGTTGCTAGAAAAGGAATAGAATAATAAGGACTTAACTTAGGAAAAGAACTAAGGACCCTTAAAGTCTTAACTTAAAATTTTTCCCCTTGCCCACCTAAGCTCGCCATTTGGACACTTGGGATCGCCAAGTGCACCCTTGGCTCACCCTTTGTTCGATTGAGCTCACTAATTTGGGTAGTCCACTTGGCGGACTAGAGGGAGATGGGCGACTCACCAAGCTGGTTGGCGAGTTTTCACCTAGCTCTCCCTTTGGTCCGGCATCTTGGCCAAATCGGGCAGCCACTAGGCGATAACAAGGGCACAAGGGCAATCAAACAGCCCCATCGCCAAAAGGTTCACCAAAATACAAAGTTTCTTTCACCCTATCTTGCTAGTCTAGGTCCTTGCTTGCATCCTAGGCTTCTTCCTTGCCCTACTTGGGTTCTAAAACAGCATAGACATCAACCTAAAGTGATACTAACCCAAACGTAAAGGATTTAGTTCAACCTATCATTTTTCGATTCGTTACAGTGCAATTCATCAGTAGAGAGTTGAGGTTTTCTTCCAAGGGGGATATGGTGTGCTTCGCTATCAGGGTCATTTATATGTTCCTAAGGTGGGTGAGTTGAGACAACATATTCTTGCAGAACCCCATAACTCCAGGTATTCTATTCATCCAGGCACCATTAAGATGTACCGTAATCTGCTGGAAGTCTTTTGGTGGAATGTCATGAAAAGGGATATAGTGAATTTTGTGGCCAAGTGCCCTAATTGTCAACAAGTGAAGGTAGAACATCAAAAAATAGGAGGTATGACTCAAGAGATTAACATTCCTACATGGAAGTGGGAAGTGATCAACATGGCCTACATTACAGGCTTACCTCGTAATCGAAGACAGCATGACTCCATTTGGGTGATAATTGATAGAGTTACTAAGTCTGCCCACTTTTTGGCTGTTAAGATGAGAGATTCGGTAGAGGACTACGCCAAGCTTTACATTAATGATATAGTCAGGTTGCATGGGGTTCCTTTGTCTATCATCTAGGATAGAGGTCCTCAGTTTACCTCTCATTTCTGGAAGTCATTTTAGAAAGGTCTTGGTACTCAAGTTAATCTTAGCACAACATTTCATCCACAGACGGATGGTCAGGCAGAGCGTACCCTTCAGACCTTAAAGAACATGTTGAGAGCTTGCGTGATCGACTTCAAGGGTAGATGGGATGATCACCTTCCTCTTATATAGATCGCCTACTATAATAGTTACCATTCCAGCATTCAAATGGACCCTTATGAGGTAATGTATGGGCGTAGATGTAGATCTCAACTTCGTTGGATTGAAGTAGGTGAAGTAGACTTGATAGGGCCACATTCGGTTCATGAGGCTATGGAAAAAGTTTAGCTCATCAGTGATAGACTTAAGACAGCCCAGAGTCGCCATAAGTCCTATGCAGATGTAACAAAAAGGGACTTGGAGTTCCAAATTGATGATTGGGTTTTCCTAAAAGTGTCACCTATGAGCAAGAAAGGAAAGATCAGACCTAGATATATAGGACCATACAAAATCTTGAATACAGTTGGTAAAGTTGCTTATGAGTTAGATTTGCCACCAGAACTAGCAGCAGTGCACCCGATCTTTCACATTTCGTTATTGAAGAAGTGTGTGGGTGATCCAACATCCATAGTGCCATTGGAAAGTGTGGCAGTAAAAAATAGTCTCACTTATGAGGATATGCCAGTTGAGATACTTGATCATCAGGTTCGAAGGTTGAGAAACAAAGAAGTCACTTCAGTTAAGGTCTTGTGGAGGAGTCAGTCCGTAGAGGGAGCTACTTGGGAAGCAGAAACAGACATAAAGACCAAGTATCCTCATCTCTTTCCTTTCGATTCCATTCCAGCTTGAGGTAATAGCTCCTCTCCAGTTTTTCAGTCATTCATGCGTAGATTCACTCTTAGTATCATTATCCTTCAGTTATACTTGCATTTTCAAAGTATTTGCATGTTCTTGGAACTTAGTTCAGTCAGATTTTAGTTTCCAGTGCTTAGTGGTAGGGTTTGGAGCTCATTCCCTCCATCTTCAGCTAGTTTACTCTTCATTTGAGGATGAATGTTCCCATAGGGGAGATAATGTAACACCCTGTATCCTACACAGACCAGAATACAGATTTCAGAAGTTGCAGGTGCCAACGATGAGCACCATCCAAGGAACGTAGGTTGAGTCCGTGGATGGCCACCAGCAACCCTTCCTAGAAAAGCCAAGCTAAATTCCGCTAAGGCACAACCCACGGCCGGACCCATGGACCGTAATTCAGACCATGGACCGTGGTCCAGGTCTATTGATCGTGACCCTCAGCACCCCTCTCTGAAGAGCAGTGGACGGTTGACAGGATGGACCGTAGGTCCATCGATGGTCCGTCTGTTAGTCCGTTGGTTGGCCCCGGCAGCTTTAAGTCAGGGGTCGTTTGGTCTTTTCCTTACGCGTTGGACCCCTAAACTACATCGTTTTAGTCTGTTTTATCCCAGTAACGTAATTAGAACTTACCCTAGTCAACTCATTCTCCAAAAATTCATCAAGTTGAACAAAAAGAAGAAGAAAGAGTCGACCAAGCCCTCTCCAAGAACACAACAAGGTTTCTTCAGTTCCAAACCCAAAATCAAAAGATTTCTCCATGAATTTCATCACCGGGTATGCGGGATTTCACTAGTGGATTCCTTTCACCCATTAGGTCCCTAGAATTCAGTCAGATTCTTGATTCTCTATATCATGCTAGACCTAGGGTTTCTAGAATTTTAGAATTAATGTTGTGATTCAGTTGTTAGCCTAATCCAAATCAGATTATCATATTTTCATGGAATTTTGCTTAGTTCTTTGCATGAAACTCAGAACCCTAGTTGTGTAGATTTGTTTAGTTTATGAATTACACTTGCTAGGTCAGTTTATTCAGATATACATTCCCTAGTTAAGAATGTTTCATTATCAGTATATTAATGTTGCATTTTCAGTTAGCATGTCAGTATTTTGAGCTATTCAGTATTACAAAACTTCAGTTATAATGTGTTATCTACATAATGAGTTGGGAGTAGGCTTAATACTGAGTGGACTAAGGGTCAGTCACCCTCCTAGTCCCAGAACTACGTGCCCTCATAAGATAAGTCCCTTCTGTGGGCATGAGTTTTGGTGATCATGCCAGTCATGCCTTTATACCCTTGGCAAGGTATATTGGGTCCTCTCGATGGGGTGATACATCGAACTCCACGAATAGCTCTCGTGGTTTTATGTCGGTTACCAGTAGCTCCCACAGTCAAATTCTAGCACATTAACCAGGTTATTAGTATTAGTTTAGTATTCAGTCTCAGCATGTCATGTACTTGGTCATTGCATTCAGTTAGCTCATTATTCAGTATATTTCAGTATTTACTTCATGTTCAGATTATGTCATTGCTCTTATTGCTTTGTTCAGTTATGTATATATTGTTCAGGTTTATCCTATCTTGCATGCTCAATACCTTTCAAGTACTGGCGTATACTCTGCGCTACATCTTCTCGTGATGTAGGTTCAGGTCCTCAGCATTCAGATCACGCATAAATCGATTCCCGATCTCCAGTTCAGCAGCATCAGTGGTGAGTCCTCATTTTTCGAGGACGAATGACATATTTTCCATTAAGTTTTTCTTTGTTTTAGTTTTAGTTTTGCTAGAGATAGTTGGGGCATGTCCCAACATCTCTAATCAGTAGAGGCTTTTATTCAGACATAGTTAGATTCAATTTTTTGTTTGAGTTTGATCTTTCACTTGTCATTAAACTTGGTTTTATATATTCATACTTAGAATGGGTATACCCGATCATTTCACTTTATGTCATGTTTTAAGCTTCCACACATAATTATCTTATTACAATTATCTTAGTATGTTATGATATGCCAGCAGGGTAAGCTTGGGGTCACTCATGATCCTAGGTCCCGTGTTTACGCCCTGGGGTAGCTTCGGGGAGTGACAAACTTAGTATCAGAGCACTAGGTTCAAGAGTCCTAGGATGTCTAACAAGTCGCACTAAGTAGAGTCCCTTTCATGAGTGTGAAGCGTGAAACACCTATGAGGGGGAGGCTACGAAGTGTTTTAGGAAAATCTCCATTTTATTGATATTCTTATCATGCGGTTGTATGATCTCTCTTTCTAATCCATCGCTCTCCATTTTTTTATCATGCCTCCTCGTAAAGCTTACCCTAAGAGTGCTAATGCACGCAACGCTAACACAATTCTTCCAGTCCCAGATCAGGAAGTTTCGAATGTAGAGTTTCAGAACGCTATTCAACTTTTGGCCCATAGTGTAGCTAACCAGAACAATCAATATGTTCTAATTCTTACAAATGGTAATGGTGGATCAGCGGCAGGGTCCGTGATTTCGTTTGGATGAACCCACAAATGTTTCTAGGTTCGCATGTTGGTGAGGATCCCCAGAACTTCATTGATGAAGTCAAGAAAATCTTTAGAGTGATGCAAGTGACAGAAAATAATAGGGTAGAGTTGGTGTTCTACCAGCATAAGGATGTGGCTCACATATGGTTTACACAGTGGAAACACAACAGGAGTGAGAATGTTGCTCATGTAGCTTGGGAGTGTTTTACTGGAGCTTTTTCTGGAAAGGATCTTCCTAAGAGAGTTGAGGGAGGCTAAGGCTCAGGAATTCATGAATTTGAGGCAAGATTCTATGTCGATCCAAGAGTATGGACTTAAGTTCACCCAGCTCTCCAGGTATGCTTCTCACATGGTTACAGATTCCAGGGCTCAGCTGAGTAAGTTTCTATTTGGGTTATCTGACTTGGTGAGAACAGAGTGTAGAAATGCTCTGTTGCTGGAAGATATGAACATCTCTAGGCTCATGACTCACGCTCAGTAGGTTGAGAGAGATAAGCTTAGGGAACAGGCTAAGGAGAACAAAAAGTCTAGGACAGGCAACTATGAGTATTCTCAACATATATTGGGTGGTAGAAATCGCTCGCAGTTTCAGCAGAAATCTTCAGCTCCAGCACCTTCATCAGCTAAGGTTCCATCCCCAGGTCTCGACAGGATCAGAAAGGTAGGGCATCAGGCTCTAAGTCTTAGGGAAATGTTTATGTTACTAGAACCTACCCAACTTGTCCTAAGTGTGGTAAGAACCATCCGGGTGAGTGTCTTGCAAAAGAGGATGGATGTTTTGGGTGTGGTCAGACTGGTCACAGATTGAGGGATTGCTCTTCTTCTAAACAGAGTCAAGTAAGTAACAATGGTAGGGCTCTGTCTACAACTTCAGCAGCACCAGTAGGTCCCCCGACTCAGTAGGGTAACTCATTTCGTACACGTGGCGGTCAGCGCCAGAACAGGTTGTATGCTCTCCAGGCTCACCAGGATCAGGAAGATTCTCCTGATGTGGTTAGTGGTACGTTGCGAGTCTTTCATTTAGATGTTTACGCTTTGTTAGATCCAGGGGCTACTCTTTCCTTTGTAACTCCTTATATAGTAGTAAACTTCAGTGTCAGTCCAGAAACTCTCTCATAACCCTTCTTAGTCTCTACTCCAGTCGGTGACCCAGTTTTAGCTAGACGGGTATACAAAAATTACCCTATCACAGTCTCCCAGAAAGTCACCTCAGCAGATCTTGTAGAGTTAGAAATGGTAGATTTCAATATCATTCTAGGCATGGATTGATTACATTCCTGTTAGGCCTCAGTCGATTGTAGAACTAGGATCGTTCATTTTTACAGTTTCCAGACGAACCAATCTTAGAATGGAAGGGTAGTAGCTTTGTGCTTAACTTAAGGCAAAAAAGATGATCTCTAAGGGTTATCTCCATCATCTAGTTTGGGTTAAGGATTCAAGCTTCGAAACCCCAACTCTTGAGTCAGTCCCAATAGTTAATGAGTTCCCAGAAGTGTTTCCAGAAGATCTTTCCAGAGTTCCTCCCGAAAGGGAAATCAACTTCAGAATTGATCTTTTTCCATATGCGGAGCCTATTTCTATTCCTCCTTAAAGAATGGCTCCAGGTGAGCTTAAGGAATTGAAAGAGCAGCTGAAAGACCTTCTAGATAAGAGCTTCATCAGACCCAGTATTTCCCCATGGGGTACACTATTGTTGTTCGTGAATTTATAGTTTTGTCATTTGGACTAACCAATGCTCCTGCAGCTTTCATGGATTTGACGAACAGGGTGTTCAAGCAGTATTTGGACTTGTTCGTTATCATCTTTTGATGATACCCTCATTTATTCTAGGAATGAGGAAGAACATGTGACTCATTTCAGGGTTGTCCTGCAAACTCTCAAAGATCGCCAGTTATTCGCTAAGTTTAGCAAATGTGAATTTTGGTTGCAATCAATTTCTTTTCTTGGGAATATAGTATCTAGCGAAGGGATCAGAGTGGATTCTCAGAAAATAGAAGCAATGAAACAATGGCCCAGACCTACCTTTCCTATAGATATCAGAAGTTTCTTGGGTTTGGTTGGTTATTACAGAAGGTTCGTGGAAGGATTTTCATCCATAGCTTCTCCATTGACTAAGTTGACTCATAAAAAGGTTAAGTTTTAGTAGTCAGATGATTGTGAGAAGAGCTTCTCAGAACTGAAAACTAGGTTGACTACAACTCTTGTTTTGACTCTACCAGAGGGTTCAGATAGTTATGTGATCTATTGTGATGCATCCAGAGTCAGCCTAGGTTGTGTGTTGATGCAGCATGGTAAGGTTATAGCTTATGCTTCTAGACAGCTTAAGGTGCATGATAAGAACTATCCAACTCATGACCTTGAGCTTGCAGTCGTAGTATTTTCCCTTAAGATTTGGAGACATTACTTGTATGGTGTTCACGTAGATGTGTTCACAGACCATAAGAGTCTTCAGTATGTGTTCACCCAGAAAGAGTTGAATCTTCGCCAGAGGAGATGGCTTGAGTTCCTCAAGGATTATGATATGAATGTGTTTTACCATCCTGGTAAGGCCAATATAGTAGCAGATTCTCTTAGTAGACTATCGATGGGTAGTGTAGCATGTATCGAGGAAGAAACAAAAGAACTAGCAAAGGATGTTCATCGTCTTGCTCGCTTGGGAGCTTGCCTTATGAGCATATTAGATGGTGGTGTAACAGTTCAGAATGGGTTAGAATCTTCATTGGTATTGGAGGTTAAGGAAAAACAAGACAGTGATCCTGTATTGCTTCAATTGAAGGGTGCACTTCATCAGCAGAGAGTTGAGGTTTTCTCCCAAAGGGGATATGGTGTGCTTAGCTATCAAGGTCATTTATGTGTTCCTAAGGTGGGTGAGTTGAGACAACAGATTCTTGTAGAAGCCCATAACTTAAGGTATTATATTCATCCAAGCGCCACTAAGATGTATCGTGTTCTGCGGGAAGTCTTTTGGTGGAATGGCATGAAAAGAGATACAACGAATTTTGTGGCTAAGTGCTAATTGTCAACAAGTGATGGTAAAACATCAGAAACCAGGAGGTATGACTCAAGAGATTAACATTCCTACATAGAAGTGGGAAGTGATCAACATGGACTTCATTACAGGTTAACCTCGTACTCGAAGACAATATGACACCATTTGGGTGATAGTTGACAGAGTTACTAAGTTTGTGCAATTTTTGGCTGTTAAGATGACATATTCGGCGGAGGACTACGCCAAGATTTACATTTATGAGATAGTCAGGTTGCATAGGGTTACTTTGTCTATCATCTCAGATAAAGGTCCTTAGTTTACCCCTCATTTCTGGAAATCATTTTAGAAAGGTCTTGGTACTCAAGTTAATCTTACCACAGCATTTCATCCACAGACAGATGATCAGGCAGAGCGTACCATTCAGATCTTAGAGAACATGTTGAGAGCTTGCGTGATCAACTTCAAGGATAGCTAGGATGATCACCTTCTTCTTATAGAGTTCGCCTACAATAATAGTTACGATTCCAGCATTCAGATGGCCCCTTATGAGGCAATGTATGGGGGTAGATGTAGATCTCCACTTGGTTGGTTTGAAGTAGGTGAAGCAGCAATGATAGGGCCAGATTCAATTCATGATGTTATGGAAAAAGTTCAACTCATCAGAGATAGACTTAAGACAGCTCAGAGTCGCCAGAAAGCCTATGCAAATGCAACGAAAAGAGACTTGGAGTTCCAAATTGATGATTGGGTTTTCCTAAAAGTGTCACCTATGAAAGAGGTGATGAGATTTGGCAAGAAAGGGAAGCTCAATCCTAGATATGTAGGCCCCTACAAGATCTTGAAAAGAGTTGGCAAAGTTGCTTATGAGTTAGGGTTGCCACCAGAACTAGCAGCAGTGCACCCGGTCTTTCACATTTCGTTGTTGAAGAAGTGTGTGGGTGATCCAACATCCATAGTGCCATTGGAAAGTGTGTCCGTGAAGGATAGTCTCACTTATGAGGATGTGCCAGTTGAGATTCTTGATCGTCAGGTTTGAAGGTTGAGAAATAAAGAAGTCGCTTCAGTTAAGGTCATGTGGAGGAGTCAATCCGTAGAGGGAGCTACTTGGGAAGCAGAAGAAGTCATTAATGTCAAGTATCCTCATCTCTTTCCTTTCGATTCCATTCCAGCTTGAGGTAATAGTTCCTCTCTAGTTTTTCAGTCATTCATGCATAGATTCAGTCTTAGTATCATGTTCTTTATGTTATACTTGCATTTTCAGCGTATTTGCAAGTTCTTGGAACTTAGTTCAGTCAGATTTTAGTTTCAGTGCTTAGTGGTAAGGTTTAAAGCTCCATCCCTCCATCTTCAGCTAGTTTAGTCTTCATTCGAGGATGAATTTTCCCAAGGGGGAGATAATGTAACACCTCGTATTGTAGACAGACCAAAATACAGATTTCAAAAATTACAGGTGCCAACGACGGGAACCACCCATGGACCGTAAGGTGACCCACGGACCGTAGGTGGGTTCTTTGGATTGTCAGCTACAGCCCTTCCCAGAAAATCCCCAGAAAAATTCCGCTAAGGCACGACCCACAGATCGTAGGTCAAACCACAGACCGTAGGTCAGCCCACAGAACATAGGTCAGACCATGGACCGTGGTCCAGGTCCATGGATCATGACCCTCAGCACCCCTCTCTAAAGACCAGTCGACAGTTGACAGAATGGACTGTATGTCCATCGACGGTCAGTCGGTCAGTCCGTTGGTTGGCCCCGACAACTTTTAAGTCAGGGGTTGTTTGGTCTTTTCCTTATGCGTTGGACCCCTAAACTACGTCGTTTTAGTCAGTTTTAGCCTAGTAACTTAATTAGAACTTACTCTAGTCAATTCATTCTCCAAAAAATCATCAAGTTGAACACAAAGAAAGGAGAAAGAGTCGACCAAGCCCTCTCCAAGAACGCAGCAAGTTTTCTTCAGTTCCAGCCTCGAAATCAAAAAAATTCTCCGTGAATTTTATCACCATGTATGTTGGATTTCACTAGTGGGTTCCTTTCCCCCATTAGGTCCCTAGAATTCAGTCAGATTCTTTATTATCTATATCATTCTAGACCTAGGGTTTCTAGAATTTTAGAATTTATGTTGTGATTCAGGTGTTAGCCTATTCCAAATCAAATTATCATATTTTCGTTGAATTTTGCTTAGTTCTTTGCATGAAACTCAGAACCCTAGTTGTGTAGATTCGTTTAGTTCATGAATTACACTTGCTAGGTCAGTTTATTCAGATATACATGTCCTAGTTAAGAATATTTCATTATTAGTATATTAATGTTGTATTTTCAATTAGCATGTCAGTATTTTGAATTATTCAGTATTACACAACTTCAGTTATAATATGTTATCTACATAATTAGTTGGGAGTAGGCTTAATACCAGTGGACTAAGGATCAGTCACCCTCATAGTCCCAGAACTCCGTGCCCCCATAGGATAAGTCCCCTCTGTGGGCATCAGTTTTAGTGATCACGCCAGTCAATACCCTTGGCAAGGTATATTATGTCCTCTCGATGGGACGATATTTCGGACTCCATGGATAACTCTCGTGGTTTTATGTCATTTAAGAGTAGCTCTAACAGTCAGATTCAAGTACATTTACTAGGTTATCAATATTAGTTCAGTATTCATTCTCAGCATGTCATGTACTTGGTCATTGCATTCAGTTAGCTCGGTATTTAGTATATTTCAATATTTACATCATGTTCAGATTTTGTCATTGCTCTTATTGCTTTGTTTAGTTATGTATATATTGTTCATCTTTATCCTATCATGCATGCTCAGTACCTTTCAAGTACTGACACATACTTTATGCTACATCTTCTCGTGATGTAGGTTCACATCCTCAGCATTCAGATCACGCATAGATCGGTTCCAAATCTCCAGTTTAGCAGCATTAGTGGTGAGTCTTCATTCTTCGAGGATGAGTGACAATTGAAGTTTGAGGTACCGCTAGTTCTTTAATGGTTAATCCATTTTATCTTGGGAGGAATTAATCTACAACTTTGGGTTCTTGAGGGGATTAAATTTCTTAAGGACACATAGTGTGTTCTGTGGACTCGGATAGTTCTTTTGTTTTTCTTTTCATCTTAATTGTTTCTGGTTTGCTAATCTGAATACAGGAGATAACAAGCTTAAGAAATGTATTATTGATGGTATTTTCTATGGTAAGAAAATTACTTTTATTTTCTGTGTTTTTTTTGCTAGAAAAAAAATAGAGAGAATTATTTTATCATATGATAAAATAAATTTGGGATGAATTAGTATTACTTTAATATGTTCGAGTATATTTTCTGTAGTAAGTTTCCTTGAATGGGTAAGATTATTTTTATTTTCTTCCCAAGTGCATTCAAGCATTGCACCCCTTCAGTTTTATTTTCAATGAGAAAAGTTATTTTGTGCATAAATACTAAGATGAGCACTTAATTATTTTTTCTATATTCTTGATTTTATATAACTATGAGAAGAAGTAAATGAACAGATGTTGTCTTCTAACAATATTTGAACATGAGTTTAGTTTCTCGTTGAAATTCAATGTCTTCTAATGAAATTGGAATATGATGGAAACTAGAAAAATAGGGAAAAAATAGCAAAAAAAGTTACTTGCATGGAATCATTGTTGATAGATTGAATACGATTCAATGGGAGTAAAAAATAGGTTCTATCTTTATTTCTCTTGATTAATTTTTTTTTCTATCCTTTATAAGTTATGAGATTTATTTCATAAATGTTAGGATAGATGGTTATTATGTGATGATCTTAGAATATATTCTTTTTATTATTAATATTTATTCTGTTTAGAGGACAAAAAAAATTGTAGTTTCCTACTCCATGTGAAATTTGATTGTGTCTAACTTTTGGAGACTAAAATCATCTGATTTTAACTCCTTTGGGTTGAAGAATATAAGAATTTCACGAATAAATCAGATTGTGCATTGGTTTGAAGAATATAGAAACTTCACCAATTTGTTAAATACTCTGTTTGAATTAATATTCTGACTTGAAGAGTACAAAATCTTATCAGGAATATTAAGGCTAAATGATTTGAAAAAGATAAAATTTTCATTGTTAGCTAGAAACAGTGTTGTATTTGAGGTTTCTGGAGATTAAAACCTTTTTGGTTTACTACTCTGTCTGAATGTGAAACTGATTCAAAGAATATAAAAAAAAACTTCATCAGAATTCAAGGTTCATTCGGTTAACGATTAGAAGAATATAAAAACTACATCGTTAAACTAGAAATAAGTTGTATAAAGATTGAATCTTTATTGTTAGTATTTACTAAGTGGTATGTCTAATTGTGATGGAAAGGGGAAAAAATACTATTGGCATAAAATTAGTGATTTTTGTGCCTGCAATGGGTGTTTATATCGATTAAATCTCCAAAAGAAGGCTTCGTGTTGCCAATGTGTATTTTGATGGTATACAATTTGAAAGCATGGGAAAAAATATGTGAAAAATAATTTTAAATACTTGAAAAATATTTTTGAGAACATATTTAAAATGTGGGGGGTTCTTTACTTGTGATAAAGACAAAATTAAACTTACTATCTAATTTAAATTTGAAAGTACAAGATATGAAATTTAACGACATTCTTGTATTATGTTAGACCCACAAAATTCTTGGAGTATATTTGATATTGTGATCGTTGAGTCTCTATTTACTAGTATATGATATGATTAGTATAAAACCACAAAATTATATTACTCGTTCAAAAGAATTGTATTCTTTGATGAAAAAGTGTCACTTAAAATATTGCGATCTTTCATGAAAAGATATGTCTATTAAAATAAAAAAAATTGTATAGACATGAACATTGGTGAAAAGTGATTTGTTATGTTTGTGTTTTAAAACAAACATTTGGGTCATATTGCTCTTATTGGACCGATGAGACTATGGTCATGGGTAATTCTACAACAAAGTGAATGTTATGGAAAGGTCCTTCTGAAAAGGACATTTGGCAAGGTGTTGACTCTAAAACTGTGTTTGTATTTGACAAAGTTATAAAAAGTAAAGAACAAAATATTTGTAGAAAAAGGTTACCTCATGGAAGGTCTTTTCAAACTCAGTATTTTTGTTTGTTCTTGCTTGCTTGAATCAAATTCTTTGTGACATGAACGTTTGGGACATGTCAATTACAAATTTTTGCGAAAATCGATCAACTTAGAAGTTTTGTCTAACTGGTAGTGCAATAAATCAAAATGTCAAGTATGTGTTGTTGAAAGGAATTTTAATCTCTTAAAATTGATTTACACCGTCATTTTTTATATGAAGTCAACACCATCTCATGGTGGAAAAAAGTGTTTCATAAATTTTACTGACAATTGCACTAGATATTGTTATGTCTATTTGCTGAATGGTAAGGATGAAGTGATAGAAACATCTAGGCAAAATAAAACTGAAGTTGAAAATCGTTGTCATGATTAGAAGTGGTAGATGTGGAGAATATGAATCTTCTTTTGCAGAAATATATTTGAAAAATGGAATCATCCAGCAAATTACTGCACATACTCACCTCAATCTAATGAAATTATTGACAAAAAAACTGAACTTTAAAGAAAATGTTGAATGTCCTACTTATAAGTTCAGGTTTACCACAAAATTTGTGGGGGATGCTATCATTACAGCAAAAGAGAACAACAAAAAGTTTGTATGTTCAGAAAGGGAGAAACAAAAAGTTTTGTTTGTTAATAAAGGGAGCAACAAATAATAAAAAACTTTTGTTTGTTAAAAAAGGAAGCAACAAAAACTTTTGTTTGTTCAGACTTTGTTGTATCCTAATAGAGAATGGCTTGTCACCCCTTAAAGTATATACAAACAATAACTCTTGAAAGATAGTGATCTAACAATTTCCAATACTGTTTATTCTATACAAGAAATGGAAATGAGGGAACGGGTCAAAATAGGGCCTAAGACTGTGGATTGTATGTTCATTGGATATGTTACAAATAGTAAAGCATGTTTATTTATGGTTCATAAGTATGAATTTTCGGATAGTCAAGTGAAGGGTCTAATGACCTTGAAAAGAACCAAAGGAGAATGTACTTAATAAAGAGATTCATAAGCGTAGTAAATGTCAATGCACAAATTACTTCGTTCGAGTTTGATTTTGTAAAAAAATTTCTTGAAAATGAGTCTCATATATTCGAAGAAGTTATGTCCTCTGTGGACTCATTCTTTTTGGAAAGAAGCTTTCAATAGTAAGATAGATTCAATTTTGAGCAACCATACTTGAGAGTTGGTTGATCTTCCTCCGGGAAATAAGACTTTGGGTTCAAAGTGGATCTACAAAAGAAAAAGAAAGTTGATGAAACTATTGACAAATACAAATCAAGACTTATTGTCATAGGGTTTAGACAATAAGAAGGCATTGATTATTTTGACACATAATAGCCACTAACTAGGATTACATCAATTCAGATGTTAATTACGGTAGTTGCGGTATATGGCATTCAAATTCATCAAAATGGATGTGAAAACATTTTTTCTTAAATGAAGAATTGGAGGAATAAATTTACATGAAACAATCTGAGGGCTTTGTGGTTCCTAGTAAAGAAAATAAAGTTTGTAAACTTGTTAAGCCACTTTGTGGGCTAAAAGCAAGCGATCAAATAATAACATGCGAAGTCTGACCAAACTATGTTGGCAAATGAGTTCAAGATTAATGAATGTGATAAAAAAATTTACATTAAAGACACTCCAAATCACAAGGTCATTATTTTTTTTATGTTGATAACATGTTGACCATCAAAAAAGACATTTCTAACATAAATGCTACTAAGCATATATGCTAGAAAGTAACTTCGATATGAAAGACATTGAAGTTGTTGATTTGATTGAAAAGGTACTTGACAAGTTCAAGTATTTGAATTTCAATATTGTCAAGACTCCAATAAATGTGAGTTTTGTACTTCAAAAGAATGAAGGAGAAAGTGACTCACAATTAAATTATGCTAGAGTATTGTATGATATATATCATGAAGTGTACACGATCAGATATAACATGTGCTATTAGTAAACTGCAGTTCACGAGTAATCTCAATCAAACTTATTGGATGACAATGAAAAGATTTTAGATTATTTAAAACATACTTAAAAAACTATGTTTTGTATTATAACTAATATTCAACAGTATTGGAAGAATATAGTGATGCAAATTGAATCACCAGGTCAAATAAAGTAAAATCCATGAGTGGATATGTATTTACTCTCGGTGGAGGAGAAGTCTCTTGGAAATCTTCCAAAGAGAAATGTATCGCTCGCTCTACTATGAAATTTGAGTTTATCACTCTAGATATGACCGGTGAAGAAGTAGATTACTCTGAAATTTCTTGAATGATTTATGGCCCAAACTTTTAGCTCCGGTATACATACATTGTAGGAGTTAATTTGCAATAGGTAGGCCATGGAACATGATGTATAATAAAAAGTATCGTCATGTATGACGTAGACATAATATCGTTAGAGAACTACTCTCTAATGGATTTATCTCAATTGACTATGTAAAGTAAAATCATAATATATCGAATCCACTTACAAAAGGCCCAACTCGAGAGGGAGTTGATAGATTATTAAAGGAATGGGACTATGGCCAAGGACAAGTCATTGTGGTGGTAACTCTACCTAGAAGACTGGAGATCCCAAGATCTAGGTTCAAGGAGATCAAACAAAGTCATTGATGACAATTCAACATTGTCAAATATTTTGTATGGTCCATTCTCATGATAAGACAATGTTCAGTAACAAGGATAAAGACAGTAGGACTTTTTAATGGTTTCTAAGTTTGATACAGGGTATATCAAATGATGTATCTACGGGATAACACATTTAGAAATCACCTATGTAAGTGTGAAGTGTAAGCCGCTTCAAGGAGAATCCGGTAAGGCCAGTTCTCTACGCACTTATAAATCAAGACGTGTTCATGGATGAAACAAACAAAACAATGAGAACCAAAAACAGTTCAAAAGTTGATTGTGTGACTGTTGTCTAGGTATACACCAATGCTCGATGGTTCACAGATATTAAATCTATCAATTGATCGAGTATATCGATATATGTTCACTATGAAAAGTTCAAAGGAAAAACCACTTATCCAGATGCAATCAATCCTTACTTACGAATCACATAGTTTTCATGCATATGTTTTAACAATAGCCACTCCCTATTCATGTGGAGGGATTGTTGGGTTTTAAAGGTGTCAATATGAAATGCAGAGTTGTGATTTTGTCGAAGGGTTGTGACCTTTATGAAATGTTGTGTATTTTCTAAAGAGTTGTGACCGTTTGAAAGTTTGTGCCTTTTCCAAAGGATTGTGACCTTTTTGAAAAGTTGTCATTTTTCCAAAAAGTTGTGACCTTTACCCTTTGTTGGCTATAAATAGAGAGGTTTTCTCTCATTTTTTTGCATTGAATTCTTCCTTTCTTTTGCATACCTTTCTTACAAAATAAAATTGATCGATCGTGTCTGTGTGTGTGATTCATTGTTGTCATTTTGAGTTCGTTGAAATTATTGAAGTTTGAGGTATCGCTACTTCTTTAATGGTTAATCCGTTTTATCTTGGGAGGAATTAATCTACAGCCTCGGGTACTTGAGAGGATTAAATTTCTTAAGGACACACAGTGGATTCTATGGACTCAGATAGTTCTTTTCTTTTTCTTTTCATCTTAATTGTTTCTGGTTTGTTAATCTGAATACAAGAGCTAACATATAATACTAACAAAACTCTAATTTTTCTTTTGAGCATATCAATGTCAAGGGGTGTTTTGGTTCACACACAAATTCTAATAGGAAGAAGCCAATGTTTGATTATTTTTTTTGTTTTCCACCTGTGTTTAGATCCCACATTGGATCCCTGACTAAATTCTAATTGCACAATGCACAGTCCCTTCGAGGATGACGCTCCCAACAAGATTTTCTATATATATCATTTTTCCATTCCTATACCAACTTGGCCCATGATTATCCTTGCTAGTCCCACAAGTGATTCCATCACTATCACTAGGCTACTGTAACTAATTACGCCTATAGTCTCTTACCATATCACCACTATTATATTGGCCATTCCAAATTAATGTGGTTTTTTAATCCAAGTATATAGCATTTTGATTAATTGCTTAACAATAGTCTGCACTTGGATTACCGGCCACCAGACATCACCTAATCAAATTATGGATTTGTCACAACAATCTTCCTTAGCAAACCAGCCAAAATAAAGTCATATTAAGCAAAACTCAAAACTTCTAATTATAAACACATAAAACACTTACTTATCGTCCACTAGTTTTCTGGAAATTTCTTTTCATGATTAAGAGACATTCAGAATAGGCTTAAGTCATCGACATCCACTTAAAGTTGTGCTCGTAATTTATTTAAACACCTCAACTAATGCTTGTACATATTGAACACCTCTACCCCTTATAATTGATACATTTTTTTATATTTTTTTAATAATCAGCCAAAAATTGACATGACACAATAATGAATTAAATTGTGACATATGTCATTTGGGTTCAAAAAATTATTTAAGAAAATATTATAATTTATTTTTAAAATAAATAAATAAAAATAATAGAAAAGTAACACAACCCACCCACCTGCAAAACCTTCTGGTAGGAATCAGTCGCCCACCACAGTTTCTCCACCAGTCCGCCCACCACAGTATGTCCACACTTTATTTCTGTCATCAACACCATAGATGTCATTTACCCACTCTCTTTTATTCCGATTTTACGATTTTCATCACCACCATAACTATCATTTCTCCGATCTCATTCTCTTTCTCAAACATCAACTAAGATTTGTTGATAATTTTTATATTGTGGGCTCTTTAGGGTTTGAAATCTTTAACAATTTCAAAAAAAAAATTAGATTTGTATTATATAGTCTTGCCGGAAAAAATTGAGGTTCATCGGATTTGTCCACTTTTTGACCCAATCTAAGTTTTATTTTTTTGATTAAATTCCCTTCGACAACTCTAACTCTTTTGAAATTCACTATAAGAAAAATATGAATTACATGGGAATTTTACTTAGGATTATGTATGAAAATTCACAGGAAAATAAGTTTCAGATTCATTATTTCATGCGAATTTCAAAATCCCCAACTAATTTACCTGGGTATTTAAATTTCGTAGGTAAACTACTTGCGGATTTTCTTGCAAAAAATATTTTAAAAAATGAATTTTCTTACCAATTTATTCGCAAGTAAATCCACAGAAGATATTCAAATAAATATCTTTAAACAATATTAATTATTATCTCCTATTTATGTATTTTATTATTTTATTATTCCTTGAACCCCCTAGACACATATATCTTTAAACAATATTAATTATTATCTCCTATTTATTTATTTTATTATTCATTGAACCCCCTAGACACCCATCCATATTTCTCACACAACTACCCACCCATTGCACAATTTCATAAGTTTCCAATCCCCCATGAGATTCAATTTAATTTCCCTCCTAATGTCAAGTCCCCATGAAATTCCATGCCTACTCATTTATAGGTTGTTCTTCAAATTCCATCTACCAATATTCTAAGTCATAGCATTATAAATGCTAAATTTTTGGTGTTTTTTTCCGATGTGGTACAAAAGATACAATGACACTACACTAATTTTTTGTGTCTTTCTCCAATTTGATTCATTTTTAAAGTAAAATTTAATTAATTTAATTGAGTATTTAAAATACCATATAGATATTCATAAATTCTACAAAAGTACTCTTAATTCATCTCATATCAATATGGTAATAAAATATATCTTAAATATTGGCTAAAGTTTATGTAATTTAACTCTTAAAAAGTGAAACATGACAGTTATTTATATATTTTAAAATAAACCACTACCACCCAACATTCATGAAAATTTTATGCTTACACTTCCTATGAGATAATGTCCATAACTAAGCATATTAAACACAGACAAAATTAAAATTATACATACAAAGTTTTTATAAATAAATAGCTGAAAATATAAATAAATTTATAAGTTTAAAGTGCAAGAAAGTTATAATCAATAATTGATAATATATCTTATTAAGTATTTGTGGTATTTTTAATTTTAATTTATATTTTAATAATTATATTTTAACATACTTAATTATATATTTACAAATAACTATTATTTAATAACTTACTATATATATAGAAATTATGTCATTGTTAATTCTTATAAAAAAAAATCAATTGGATATACAAGTAAAATTTATTTATTTTTCACTTAATATAATTTTATCAATGAAGGGTAGTTAAACTTCACATTAATAATGTATATATCATCGAATTTTTCTATACTTTAATATAAGGGAAACTTACATAAATATACTAATTTTTAAAAATATTTACCATTTATAGCAATAATATTTTTTTTCACTTGATCACTTTTAATACATTTATAATACAGTTTTAATACATATTACAAAGAACAATTTATTGTTCACATATAATACAAGTTTTATTGATGGTTAATACATTTATCACACATAATACACTTATAATACAATGTGTCAATTTCTTACCAAACAAGCATAATATGTTTTAAAAAATAGTTATAATACATATATACTTCATACATAATTCACTTTTAATACATATTTCAGATTTAACATAGTATTGCTATAAATGGTAATAAATAAAAAGTATCGCTAAAATTGGTAATTACTCATTAAAAAGTACCAATCCATGTATTTTTTCCTTAATATAATGCTTGACTTATTCAATAATACACAATTTAATATAAATAATATTAAATCAAAATTAATTACATTTATGATAGTTATTGTTCTATTGGATAAATAACTAGCCATATAATTTTAATGATTTCTATCTTTTAAATTGAAAAAAAAAATCCGCATCATTGGTTTCTTGTGATAAGTTAAAAATATTGATAATGAATTTGTAGTAATGTTCCAACACCGTAGTATATTGATATTATTGTTTAATAATTATTTAATCTAAAAGTAGAGTAAATATTTAACAATAAAATTCATTCTAATGTCATTGTTATTTTTTATATTATTGTAATTTTTTATTTGGTTTAATATATTTAAAAGAAAATATTCGTCGAAGTTTTCAAATAAAACAATTTCTTAGATTCAACAAAAAAATTCCAGTAAAATTATATATAAAAAAGTTCAAGTATGCATTCCTCAAAAAATCTCCAGTCAAATTCACAATAATAAAATCCCCATGTAATTCTACAAGTAAAACAAATCCCAAGTAAATCCTCAAGAAATAAATTCCCAAGAAAATTCGTAGAACATAAATCCCCAGGTAATACGACATATAAAATTATTTCTAAATAATTTTTTAAGTTATTATTTCTAGCTGGATAGGGAAATAAATTTATTTAGGGATTTTCTTTCAAACAAATTTAAAAATAGTTTTTTTGTCATTACTTGTGAATTCACCTATGAAAATGGTACTTGTAAATTATTTGCCCCAGATAATTCCCCAGGTAATAATTTTATGAAAAGGACGTCAAATTTACCAACCAAATTTTTTGGGGAAATATTTTCCGCAGGTAAAAAAGTCCACAATTTAGGAATTTCATATTTTCACATGAAAATTCATAGAAAATTCTGTAAAAATAATCTCCAGGGAATTTACAATTTTCTAGTAGTGATTTTAAGTTAGAATTTTTCAGATTTATACCAGTTCTTTTGAATTTTTCTGGTTTGACTGTCATTTGTTTAATAGGTAGTTTTTCGATAAAGATAACGATGACGATATTGATAATGGTGAAATGATATTAGAAAGGAAAAATGAAGGAGAATATAGAAAAGGGTGAGGTTGGGATGGTGGCAGAAGGATTGGGCTGGTGAGCAAAGGTGGAAGATTAAGGTGGTGTGGAATTTTGATGAAGAAGACTATGCTAAAGTTTTTTATGTTTTAGAATTTTGCTCATCTTTTAAAATGTTGTCATGTCAATATGTGAATGACTTGTAAGTAATTTTTTTTGTTTCACGCACCTCTCAAGGGTGTAATACACCTATGATGTCATATCATCAAAGAGTACTTTATAGTTATATGTTTTGAACAAGAGAGGTGTTCAATAGATACAAGTCTCAATTAAGATGTTCAAGTGAAAAAATTATCTTGAGATTTACTTCCCTTATCCATAAAACCAAACGACTCCTTGAGATATATGGAGAACAAGTATTACTTTACTTATGTATGGTCGGTGTAAGGTTAACAATTTCAACCCATATTAATGAAATGAGTCAATTTAACCCATATTTAATGACTTGGCTCACTCATATTTGAATTGGCTAAATATGTGCTTCAAGCTATTTTCAATGCCCCTGCAAATATAGTCAAAATGGGTAAAATATGAATATTCATATAGACCCATAATATATTAATCACATATCACTTCTAATCAAAATTCTTAATTCTGCTAAAAAAATAACATTTAAGTACTAATTTTTAATTTTAAAAAAATAATTAATTTTTCAAAAAGATTGAAGGGTGGGTGGAGCTGAGATGGGGGTGTTGGGTGGCAGGAAAAAAGATATTTATTTTTAAAAAACATGAATTTTTTTTAAAACATACAAAAATTGAGGGTGGATGGGTGGAGGCGGAGATCGGGTAGGGGTAGGGTGGGGGAGGACTTTTTTTAAAAAAAGAAAATATTTTTAATTCTTTTTTGGAAAACAAAAAAAATTAGGGGTAGATGGATGGAAGGTGCGGGGGGGGGGGTTGCCCAAGAAGAGGGGGTAATTTTTTTTCTTTGAAAAACATAATAAAAGATAATCTTTTTTTGTGGAAAAACATAAGAAAAATTGGGGGTGACTGGTTGGGAGGTGGGGGGTGGGTACGGTGGAGTGTGCAACACCTCGGTCTTAGAAAGAGCTCTTTTTAGAATGAACTAAATTGGAAAGAGCCAAATTGAGAATTTTGCAAGGTAGCCTTAAATTGTGAGTTTTGGGTCAACTTCAAACGACCGTAACTTTCAATACACGATGAGTTAGGTTTCTCATAAGATATCAAATGAAAGATCTTTCAATCCTCTTTCCAACGCCACCAAATTTGCTAATTTCCGACATCGGATGAGGGAGATATGCATGTTTGAGTTCAGCCTATACGATTAAGAAAAGTTTACCTGAATTAAAGAGATGTATTTTGGTATTTTCCTTACCCCATTAGCTTTAATCATTTTTTATTCACCCAAATAGGAGTCTAAATTGATTGAGATCAGTTTTCACAATTCTAAAATACGCTTAGGGTTTTAGAGAGAAGTTCAACAGGAGAGAACGGAGAAAGTTCAAGTGTTCCTTTAAGATTCTTGCAATTTTTGAGGAATTTCACGAAGGATTGATCCTTACGAGGTATGTAAGCTTTCATAGTGATGGATTCATTCACCCTCATGCCAATCATGAGTTTCTTGAGTTAATTTCATCCATGACAATCCATGTATTGAAGTTCTTGATGAGTTTCTTGAAGTTTCATTCTTGAATCGTTAATGATGGGTTTTTGATGAGTTCTTGAGATGAATTTTATGAGTTTGTGGGTTGTGTTTTAGTAGATTTTCGTGTACTTATGTTGGGTATTTGAATCTAAGAGATTTTGAAAGAAACCATTCGATTCTAAGTGAATTAGGACCAAAAGTCGAGAAGAAAAATTTAACGGAAAGTTCTGGGGAGGGGTTGGGGCAGAGCGCCCCAGATGTGCCAGGAGGGCTGGCGCCCTGCACCTGCAGTGCGCTAGAAATCAACCCTAGTAAGTGGAGGGCTGGCGCGGCGCACTAGGGATGCGCCAGGAGCGTCAGCCCACTTCCTCTTTCGTTTTTCATTCCGTACTTGTTCCTTTGAGTCGAGCTTTCATTCCTTTCTTAATCCAAGCGATCTAAACTACATTTAATCATCATGAGATCCTTCATATCATGAATCGTAACTCTTGAATTCACAATTCAAATTTAAGAAAAGACTAAGAGTCAAGTTTGAGAGAGCGTTTCGAGTCCTTTTGAGAAATCTTTTACAAACTTTTAAAACTTGTTTTAAGATTTGAGTACTTGAGTATGAGGATGAGGAGAGTTGAGTTTCATTTTTTCAAAATGAATATATGGGAACTAAGTAATCCCAAGAGTAAATGTCTTTACATTTAAAATGAGAGGAAACTTCGATTTCCAAATGAGTTCATGAGGAGTTTTGAGTATAATCTCTTTTAAACGAACCTTTTGAGTAATAATCTCAAAGTTTGAAGATGAGTAAATAGTTCTAAAAATATGAGCATGAGTTATATTATTGGGAGTAGTATTGAGCACCGATACGGGGACGAGTTCAGACAACTCAAAGTCCTCATAAACTATGTAGGCCAACGTGGGTAGAAAGGGTCATACTTTTTAGAAGATTCCTTATTGTTTTTTAAGCATAGCTTAGTGGAACCACTTAGTTGAGGATGTATTATACCATGGCAAGGTGTAGGAAAGTTCTGGCAGTGTGGACGAGATGTTGTATCATCACATAGCTCATAGTGATGGTTGTCGGTTAGAGAATCTCCCAAATAAGAGTAAAAGAGTTATTATTGTATTTTTAAATATATTGAATTATTATCTAATGTTTAAAAGCTTTCTTTATAATGCATCCTTATTGTTTCTTTTATATTGAACTGAGTTGAGTACTTCTGAGTTTGAGTATCCTTGAGTTGGGTTGAGTTGAGTCGAGATGAGGTGAGTATGTTCTTCCTTTTTACCAGTTCAAGCTTATGCCTGTTCTTTAGAGTTTCCCCTTACATGCTCGTAAATTCCATGTACTGACGTCATTTGGCCTGTTTCTTTTATGATGCAGATACAAGTAACCAAGGTCATCAAGAGGCGCTTCGTTAATACCACTTGCAGTTAGAGTTAGCTTTGGTGAGCCTCTTTGCTTCCGGAGGATTTCATTTACTTTTCAGTTTTGTTAAGATGTTGTGGATCTTGTCCCGACTTCTATCTTTGTCATTCAAATGCTTCATAGATAGACAATAGTAGTTGAAGAGTCTTTTCATTTCCAATGTTTGATATTTAATACTTGAGTTTCCTCTTTTGGACAGTGAATGTTTATTTAAAATATTCTGAGTATCTATTTTGAGACATTGAGTTAAATCTTTACTTTTTAAGTTCATTTATTATTGAGTAAGTCTTTCGTTGAGAGTTGAGCTATGCCAAGGGTTCACTTGGGGACAACAATGGTTCTCGAGTGTCGGCCACATTCATGGTGTAGGCTCGGGGCGAGATAAACTTGATATTAGAGAACATAGTTCAAGAGTCCTAGGGTGTCTATGAAATCCTATCTGTAGAGTCTTGATTATCAGTGTGAAGCGCGTCACATCTATAATTAGGAGGCTGCAACATTTAAGATATATCTTACTTCTTTCATACTCTTTTCGTGTTATAGAGTTCAACTCTATAAAAGTTTCTTTCTGATTCGTGCTTGCACGTATCTTTCAGATCATGCATCCACGAAGAGTTGTCCAAGGTCGTCCTGCTATGAGGAATGTTGATCCCTAGGATCAAGGGGTTTCCAATGCACCAGAAGTGCAACCCCAAGGAGAGGTCACTAATGCTGAGTTCCAGGATGCTATCCGGATGTTGAGTCAAGTTGTGACCAACCAAGCTGGGCAAAAAAGAGGGAATCCACAGGATGTGGCTGATACATCCAGGAATCGTGAATTCTTGAGGATGAATCCTCCAGACTTCACCGGTTCAAGTGCCATTGAGGCTCCGGAAAACATTGTGGAAGAGTTGTAGAAAGTTTTTGAGGTGATGTGTGTTGCAGATGTTGAGCATGTGGAAATAGTTGCATACTAACTCAAGGGCGTTGCTAGAGTCTGGTTGTTGGACAAAGAGTAGAGCTGGAGGGACACCAATTGTGAGGTGGGCTGTGTTCGAAGGGGCCTTCATGAGGCATTTCTTTCCCATGAACTGAGAGAGGCAAAGGTAAGAGAATTTTTTAGTCTTAAGCAGGAATCCATGAGTGTGCATAAGTACAACCTCAAGTTCACTCAACACTCTTTAAATTGATATGTTATGTTCTGTAATTTGCATGTCGGGTGTTTGAGTTGAGTGTTAGATGTTGTCACCCTTATTCTTTTTAGAGTGATCTCATTCGAGGATGAATATTCCTAAGAGGGAGATATTGTAACACTTTGGTCTTAGAAAGAGCTCTCTTTTGAAAGAACTAAGTTGGAAAGACCCAAATTGAGAATTTTGTAAGGTAGCCTTAAATTGTGAGTTTTGGGTCAAGTTCAAACGACCATAACTTCAGTAAAAGATGAATTAGGTGATCCATAATATACCAAATGAAAGTTCTTTGAATCCTCTTTCCAACGCAACTGAGTTTACTGAATTTTGAGCTCGGATGACGGAGATATTCCCGTTTGAGTTCAGCCTATTCGATTAAGAAAAGTTCACCCAAATCAAAGAGGGCTATTTTGGTCTTTTCCTTACCCCATTAGTTTTAAGCATTTTTTTCCACCCAAATAAGGGTCAAAACTGATTGAGATTAGTTTTCACAATTCTAAAATACGCTTTGGGTTTTAGAGAGAAGTTCAAGAGGAGAAAAAGGGAAAAAGTTCAAACGTACTTCGAATTTGAGGATTTTCGTCAAGGATTCGATTCCTTCGAGGTATGTAAGCTTCCATAGTGTTGGGTTTGTTCACCTTCATGTAATCTTTCACCCATGAATTTATTCTTGAAGTTGATTTTTGAGTTCTTGAGAAGTTTTTGAGTTAAATTGATAAATTGAGGTCTTTGAAGTCCTAGAGGTGAGGTTTTTGCGAAATAGTTGAGTTAATTGATAGTTCTTTGTGTGGGTCTCGCTGAAACTGTTCTGAGTAATGAAAATTCGTGAATTTTGACCTTAGATTTTTAGAGAAAAGTTCAAGAGGAGAGAAAGGAGAAAGTTCAAGCGTTCGTTCAAGACTCTTGCAATTTTTGAGGAATTTCGCCAAGGATTTGAACCTTACGAGATGTGTAAGCTTTTATAGTGATGGATTCGGTCACCCTCATGCCAATCATGAGTTTCTTGAGTTAATTTCATCCATGACAGTCCATGTATTGAAGTTCTTGATGAGTTTCTTAAAGTTTTGTTCTTGAATTGTTAATGATGGGTTTTTGATGAGTTCTTGAGATAACTGTTATGAGTTTGAGGATTGTTTTTAGTAGATTTTTGTGTACTTATGTTGGGTATTCGAATCTAAGAGAGTTTGGAAGAAACCATTCGATTCTAGGTGAATTCGAGAAAATAATCGAGAAGAAAAATTCGTCAGAAAGTTCTGGGTGGGGCTGGGGCGGTGCGCCCCAGATGCGCCAGGAGGGCTGGTGCCCTGCGCCTGCAGTGCGCCAAAAACCAGCCCCAGCAAGTGGAGGGCTGGCGCGGCGCGCTAGGGATGCACTAAGAGCGTCAACCCACTTCTTCTTCCATTTTTCATTCAGTACTTGTCCCTTTGAGTCGAGCTTTCATTCATTTCTTAATCCTAGTGATCTACACTACATTTAATCATCATGAGATCCTTCATATCATGAATCGTAACTCTTGAATTCATAATTCATAATTCATAATTCATAATTCAAATTCAAGAAAAGATTAAGAGTCAAGTTTGAGAGAGCCTTTCGAGTCCTTTTGAGAAGTCTTTTACAATCTTTTAAAACTTGTTTTAAGATTTGAGTACTTAAGTATGAGGATGAGGAGAGTTGAGATTCATTTTTTTCAAAATGAATATATGAGAACTACGTAATCACAAGAGTAAATGTCTTTACATTTAAAATGAGAGTAAACTTCGATTTCCAAATGAGTTCATGAGGAGTTTTGAGTATAATCTCTTTTAAAAGAACCTTTTGAGTAATAATCTCAAAGTTCGAGGATGAGAAAATATTTTTAAACATATGAGCATGAGTTATATTATTGGGAGTAGTATTGAGCACCGTTATGGGGACGAATTCAGACAACTTAAAGTCCTCATAAACCATGTATGCCAACGTGGGTAGAAAGGGTCATACTTTTTAGATGATTCCTTATTGTTTTTTAAGCGTAACTTAGTGGATCCACTTAGTTGAGGATGTATTATACTCCGGCAAGGTATAGGACAGTTCTGGCAGCGTGAGCGAGACGATGTATCATCACATAGCTCATAGTTATGGATGTCGGTTGGAGAATCTCCCAAATAAGAGAAAGAATTATTATTGTATTTTTAAATACATTGAGTTATTATATACTCTTTTAAAATCTTTCTTTATAATGCATCTTTATTGTTGTTTTTATATTGAACTAAGTTGAGTACTTTTGTGTTACAGTATTCTTGAGTTGAGTTGAGTTGAGTCGAGATGATGTGAGTATGTTCTTCCTTTTTAACAGTTCAAGCTTATGTCTGTGCTTTAGAGTTTCCCTTACATGCTTGTACATTCCATGTACTGATGTCATTTGACCTGCATCTTTTATGATGCAGATACAGATAACCAGGGTCATCAACAGACGCTTTGTTGATACCACTTGTAGTTCGAGTTAGCTTTAGTAAGCCTTCTTACTTCCGGAGGATTTCATTTACTTTTCAATTTTGTTAGGATGTCGTGGGTTTTGTCCCGACTTCCATCTTTGTCATTTAGAGGCTTCATAGATAGGCAGTAGTAGTTGAGGAGTCTTTTCATTTTCAATGTTTAATGTTTAAGACTTGAGTTGCCTCTTTTGGCCAATGAATATTTTATTTAAAATATTCTGAGTATCTATTTTGAAACATTGCGTTAAATCTTTACTTTTGAAGTTCTTTAATTGTTGAGTAAGTCTTCCGCTGAGAGTTGAGCTATGCCAAGGATTCGCTTGGGACCATCAATGGTTCTCGAGTGCTCGTCATGTCCAGGATGTCGGCTCGAGACGTGACAAAGTGGGTTGGGGTAGAATTTTTTTTAGAAAAAGTTGCTTCTTTTTTTTAAAAAAAAAACATAAAAGCAATTAGGGGTGGATGGGTGGAGGTGGAGAGGTAGGGGAGATGAAGGCGAGGGGAAGGTGGAGGGGGAAGAAGGCGAGTTGGGGGTTAGAAAAAATAAAATTAGGGGGTGGGTGAGTTGGAGGTAGGGGTGGGAGTGGGTAGAATAAAAAATTACTTTAGAAATTTAAAGCATATAAATTCATTTTTAATTCTCCAATCAATATGGATAAAATATGGATAAACTCATATGCAATCCATCCATTAGTTATCCAAATCATATTTACCCATATAGAATATGGACGGATCGGGTAATTACCTTTTTTTTGTTCAAATCATTTTCAACTCATCCAAATCCAACTATTTACCATCCCTAGACCGATGTTATCTTTTATTCAGTCTGATGGTATTCCAACAATATTGTTAAATTTACCATAATCTATACCCAATTCATTCAAATAATATACGATTGTATACAAATTTCATAAATACAAACATGTAATTAGTTTCTAAACAAATTTCACACCCCAAAAATAAGAGCACATCTAAACAACTTAAGCTTATACCATATTTTATACACAATTCATCATTTAATCTTTTTACCTCTTTAATTTAAAGTAATAAATCGTGTATCTCAAATTTTAAAATCGATAAATACATGTATCTTACAAATAATGATTATGTATCTCAATTACTCATCTAATTAAGGAAATCAGTTACAACTAATTAATTTAAACAAATAAAATATGTATCTCGATTTTAGGATTCAACAGATACATATATCTTGGGAATTTAAACTCTTGTATCATAAACACGAAATATGATAAATAAACTAATATTTGAAAATATTGAAAATTTTAATAATTAAAACCTAAACTGGTGAGATTTATATAGTTCGATAATTTGATAGCAACTTAAAGCCTAGTAATATGTCCTACTTCAGCTAAAAATCCCCTAACCATTACATTGATTTTCTCCTCCCAATCCAAAGAAAGTTGAAACAAAGAATGTCACTCCAAAAGGTACTCCAAAACCTACGAACTCTCAAAAAATGGCAAATCCCAAATCCCCATCTTCACCATAGAGCAAAAATTGCAGACACCATTATCAATACAGTGCTAAACCCCATAGTCATTGCACCCTCTACTCTTCTCTCCAACCTCACTCCCAATTTGATTCACCTTATTTTATCTGACCCACATATCAACACACCTAAATGCCTCGACTTCTTCAATTTCCTTTTGCTTAATCAATCTTTCATTACTTTCAAGATTGGTGTTGAAACCCACATGACACTTGTTTGCAGGCTTGTCAAAGAAGGATACTTTGAAGATGCTGAGACCCTTTTAGTTTTAGTCCCAAATATTGAAACTTTCAGGTACCCTTTTACTGTTAAAGCTAGCTTTCTTCTTTTTGATAATCAAACATTGTTCCTTCTTTGATGCTTAAAGAGTTGAAAATTTTCAGGTGCCCTTTTGCTGTTGTAGCTTCTTTCTTTGAGAATCACAATGTTCAATCAAAGTTTGCTTCGAAAGTATTCAATTTGCTTCTTAAAGCTTTATCTGATAACGGAAAATTCAATGAGGCTTTAGAGATTTTCATGTATATGAAACTAAATGCAATTGAGATTAATGAGAGAACATGTACTGTTCATTTGATTAATCTTTTGAAGTGTGATCAGATCGCGTTAGCGCTGGTATTCTTTTATCAAATGGTTGAATCAGGTATTCAGGTTTCAGTATTTTCGTTGACGGTCGTGGTAGATGGATTGTGTAAGAGTGGGGAGATAAAGAAGGCTAGAGAATTGGTGGAGGAAATGTTGTCTAAAGGGGTGAAGCCTAATATTATTACATGTAATACCTTGGTGGATGCTTGTTCTAGGAGATGGAATTTCGAAGAAATGAACAACATTTTGGCCTTGATGAAAAGGGAACGAGTCGATTTAAATGTTGAGACTTACAAATTTTCGGTGGATGGATTTTTGAGTAGTGGGAAGATTGATGATGCAGAGAGATTGATTTTGGAAATGTATGTCAAGGGTTTTAAAGTGGATATCCATTTGTATAATTTGATGATTAAGGGATATTGCAGGCTAGGGAATATGGAAAGGGCACTTTCATTGTTCAAACAGATGATTGAGAAAGACATCTGCCCTAATGGTGATACATATTCAGTTTTGGTAAAAGGACTTTGTGATAAAGGACAGGTAAGTGCAGCGAAACAGCTCGTAGATAAAATGCTGGGCCAGGGAGTTGAGTTGGATGGAAGTATGTTGGACATCTTAATTCACTGTTACTTCAAGGCTGGAATGATTGAGGAAGCTGCTAGCGTACTTGGATTGATGGAGAAGAGAGAATTCATTGCTGATATGTCTGTGTATGAGCTGATAATTGATGGATTACTCAAATTAGATCGGACTGAAGAGGCAATATCTTGGTTAACACCTTTAATCAAAAGGGGTGTATCTAGGCAGAAGTTAGCTACTATTCCACTGGTCGATTATTTAAGAAATTCAGTTTCTGAAAAGTTGGTTCACAAACGCAAAGAAAATGAGAAAAGCTTTAAAACAACCTTTTACTCTGATACGATTAGTTTACAGAACGAGGATGCTCATTCTGCTGAAATGACTAACATTTCAGCAGTAATAAATGAGTATATAAAGTGAAATGCTGCTTAACTTGTTGTTCAGAGAAGGAAGACACATGCATCCTCACTGAAAAGAACCCATGATGATGTGGCACTGAAGGAAAGTTTTGAGGACGTTGGTTGCCTTCTGTGTCAAGGGGTGCGGGTGTTGTCATGATAGTGCTAGATTTTTGGACGAGAAAACAGGCTGGAAATGATGTGGGTTGTCAATTGTCACCTTGGGAGGTATTTTCCTTCATCAACCATATACCGAGAAGCTTTCATTTCTTTGATGCAAGATTGAATAAATTTTAATTCTTCGTAAATGGAGATTTGGATGGGAAAAAACAGTCACTATTTTTAAGAAGAAGACACAATACAAAGGGCTACAACACGGGATATACCATGCTCAAAATGTGTCAAAAACTCAGTTGTGTATGTTCCAATTTGTTTAGTGTATCTGACCGACTGCCAGTGTGTTGTAAAAAAAAACCTGATTATACCTAGTTCAGATATGATGGATTCTTGGTTATCTATGTAACAGTTTTTTTAGGAATCAAGGGAAGACAACGAAAAGGAAAACGGAGAGGGGGGAAGTGAAGGATAAAGAAGTCTACTTTTTTGTTCGGAGAAATGAGGAAACCATATGCTTGCCCGTTGTCCCTTCGCATTCACTACTTGTGCATTGAAGGTAAATCAATTTTCCTCTTCATTCATTTCCCCCGTCTTCTATATGAGCCAAACAAAGGATTGAAAGCTTTTATACACTTTTGCCTGTTTTCTCATCCCCCCTTCTTTTGCCTTCTTTCCCTAGTCAAATCAAAGCGTAAATTTCATATGACACGACTCATTAGTACTTTTTATCTATAATCCGTACCTAAACTTGGTGTCTATACTCTTGTCAATAATAATATTAAGAATACTATTGGCCAAATACATAGGCAGGCAGTCCCACTAACTTGCCCCTAATTTTCATTTTAACCCTCTAACCGCATTCCATAAAAAAACCCACTTTGATTTTGACTTGAAAAGAGTACGTTTTCGCCTCCATTGTTGAAAAGTAGAGACCCATTTTGGGTCTGTCCCTGGCTTATCTATTTAGCGGTAACAAGTTGAGTTTGCTCCTCTTTCTAGTGATCTAATGGTTGTAGACCACCTTGTTTGATAAGGGATTAGGTTTTTGAAATTAAATTTTGATTGGTAATTTCAGCAGCAAAATATCCACTATTATTTTACCTTGCAGGTATCAAGTGAAATTGAAGTTGAGTTTGCTCCAATTGGTGCTAAGTCTGTTCATAAGAAAATGTTGTCATACCGCAACTCTGTACCCTTTTATTTACCTAAAGGCAAAGCCTTGAGGCTATCCCTGATGCCCCGATTGCCCTTTCATAGGGGCTTTCTGAAGGAGAGTTGGATTACTATGCCAGCAAGTTTGAACAATGGTTTCACTAGATTGGTTTCACTGGTGCAGTTAACTATTATCGAGCTATGTCCATGTAAGCATTCCTTGCCTTCTGTGATATCGTGAATTTGATTGCATTTGTTCGACACTTTAGTTGTATGCTTATATAGTTTGCATTTGTTTCAACTATTTGGGATTATTGCTTTAGTTGTTGCTTTTACATTTGCATTAGATTTAATCTTTGTCAAGAGATTTATCGTTAGGGCTGGGCATAAAATATCGAAATTCAAATTGAGGATTTTGGTAATTTGGTATTCGGTATTGGAGAGTAAAATTTTAGAATTACGATATTCGGAGTTAGGTTTGGTACGAACCATTAGTACCATTTAATATTCAATATGTTTTCGAATACTGAATTATTTACTTAATGAAGACCATATATCAACAGGCCCATCGACTTAACATAAACAACCCAAATACTTATGTATCCAGAAGCATTAACAAAAGAAATGGTCATTTGATTTTCTTCTTTTTATGTGCTGACTTCTGATCAACTGTACAAAGTGATAAAATATTTACAATGTTGTAGTGGGTAGTATTTCCTAGTTATTACTTACTACTCAATAGCATTTACATTTGGTCATAAACCATTAGAATCTGAAAAGATTAAACACAAATGCTTCTGTTACAATTCGCATTGGTTGTCCATTTGTGTTTGTAGTGCATTGATTTTTAATTCCTTGGCACATATGTCTTCTTTTTTTTTATAACCGAGAAATTCGTCTGTGATCCGCCCTTTGGACCAATCACAGCCTTCTAAACTCGGTGGATAATGGGCCCGTCCCTCTACCCTTCTCCAATTACATACCAGGCTTCGCTTTGCATGGTGCGGGGCTTGAACTTGCGACCTAAGCCACAAATCCTCCACCTTTTGCCACTCGAGCTAGGCTTTGGGGGAGGCACATATGTCTTTTAGTTGTGTCTATTTGCTTTATTTGATGTCTTCTTATTTGTTGATCTTCTATTATATCGTGCATCCACATTGAA